>BLKR01005488.1:0-79392 GCA_011170035.1 Teleogryllus occipitalis
TTTAGTTCTCTCCATTCCTTGCCCTGGCCTTTCACATACAGTTTTGTGGTAGTACCCTTTTGAAATGCCCCACACATGTTCAATAGGATTGAATTTGCAATGATATGGTGGCAGCCTCAAAACTGTGTGCCCTTCTGCAGCCAGCATGCCATCAACTACATACCTTTACCAATACATTGCTGAGGTCAGTTATTTATTAGATTTATATATCATTTATTTATCACAAGTGTAGACGCATATATTTGTACATATTTAAAGTATATATTTTAATATTTAATTACAATGATGCAACAGAACAAGATAATATGATGCAAAATATTAATGAAATGTATTCTTTAACGCACTGATATGTATCTCGTGGTACCTTTTAATCCTTTCACAATGTTGGCTCGCCAGGGCAACAAGTGAGATTTTATTTGCAGCTTCTGGCACTCGTACTCCTCGCTGGTTCAGCCATTCCTAAAAATAATTTTCTTTAGTTACATTACTTATTTCATTAAGCACAATAGTTTCATTTCATTTCTGATACTTACAATCAGTTGATCCTTTCGCCACTTTGTTGTTGGATGCCTCTCTACCTGCCTTGAATGGTATGAAGCATTATCCATGACAATGATGCAAGGTCTTAAATTGCGAATGCCAGGAATCAGTTGTTTCTTAACCCAGGATTCAAAAGTAGAACTGTTCATTGCTCCATGATAATCTTGCCCCCTTTTTAGGTCAGTAGCATATATCAGACCAGCACCTACAAAATGTCATGCTTCGTACACATGCCTCAGTTTGTACATAATTAATGCCATTAAAACTGAAAACATTTGTGGTACAAAACCTTCTCTCGTTCCTGCATGAACCACAACTAGCCTCCTTCCCTCTGGTGATCTTTTAATTACTCCTTTACTGGTGCCTTTAATGGTAGTTGCCATGAATAAGTAGTTGAACCTAATGAAAATGATATTTTTGTCTCATAATTTTTACACATAAGTAATATACATTTAATATATATATTTTCAGTAATATACATTTTCAAAGGGCTCTTTTACCATTCATATAGATTCATGTCTCATCAAAGTACACTACAGTCTTTGGGTTTTGACTTCTCTTTTATTACTAGCAGTAGTAGCTTAGTAGAAGTTGCAGCAACTTGCTGAATTCTCTTATCATATAGTCTGCCACAAAATATAACCTCTTTACAATTATTTCATTTGACTCACAAATACGAATATTTGGGTCTCCTTTCCTCCATGCTAAACCATTTCCTTAATAATTCTGTACAATGTTGTGCATGACCCTCTGAATGAAAAAAATATCATAATTTTCCTTCATGTACTGCCAAACATCTGTAAGTGAGAGTCTTCTGCCTGTTGCAAATGAATAGGTCTTTAGAAAGTCTTCAAAAAGTAAGCCACATACTTCATCATTACTCTAAATATAAAATATCTTACCATTATCAGCTTCCTGGTAAATATATCTGCTAATAGTTTCTCTTGCAAATCCATCAGCTGAATCTCTCACGGTCGTGAATGCTACCTCTTCTTACTTTTAATAGATTTTCCTGCCTTATAATCCCTAATAACGTTTGCCAGAGTTGTATAAGGTCTCTGTAATATATGAATATATTTCAATAAAATAATTATGATTCACACACACATGTTCATTGTGAAGACGTTCTTGAGGCATGCAATAAAGTCAATAATTATTGTGACATTGATGGCTTACCCCCACAATTACAGCTACCTTTGCAATGACACTGCTCTCAAGAAGTTTCACTTCTTTACGAGATTTTTTCTCCCTCTTGTACTTATAAACATTAAGAAGGACCTGCCTTTCACCACTCGACAAAATCCACTTCCCCTTCTGCTTCACTGGAGAGTTATTTCTGGAATTACCTGACATTTCTAAAAATGTCAAGCCCAGCGCACAATAAGATTTTCCTTAGGAAACAATTCCCGCACTGGAAACGCAAAAAAATGGCTTTTTCAGCACGCAAGTGCGGGATGCGGCTCACTCACATAAGCTCACAATCTTCACACGTTTTGCTGGTTGAAACCGTTGAAGTTGGCACAAATTCATTTCGCTCGCATGCATGCCAGTCTCCAGCCAAAAAAAAAGTCCCTGGCAGCTGTACTTCCATTACGTGGGGAATTTACGTTGGGGTTGGCACCTACTTTCTCCAACTTAAATGGTAATCAAAAGTCCCTAAGTCAATGTAGTATGTATGGCGGGTGGTTTACGGGAGGTTGGTATTGCCAAGCTCTCTGGGTCACATCTTACGTGGAATAAATCTTATCTTAGAGCTTGTCCCGGCTGGGGTGGTGCCCCACTGGTGGAAGAGTCCTGGTTAGGGGGAACCCCGTTAGCCGACAGTAGGTCGGCGTCGGATCTCGCCATCTAGCGGGGCAAGATCACCGCCATCTCCCGATGAAAAAGCATGCACTACACTTACGGGATTGGTGTAATTTAAATATATATATATTTGACGCACCCGGAATCATCAGGCAACCAACCAATCCATAGGAGCCGAACTCTTACTCCTGCTGCTTATGGCTCTTAAACCGTGGTGACTCTTGAACCCTTTTACAAGTAGGGAGGTGTGATGGGCAGGTGGCGGTCACGTTGCGATCTTTAAACCCATTACGGAGATTTCTCTCCCACCACGCGGTCAGATTCATTCCTGGCATCCATGTAACATTTGAACAGAAACCGAAAGAATTGCCTCAGGGCATCAACTGATGTCACTGCAGTTCCTCTGACCGGGAGGTCCTAGGTTCGATTCCCGTCGGTGGCATGATTTTTGACACTGCCTTGTCAGCTAGGTCGAATTAAGTCGCTGTCTGGAGTAGAACTCTACATGCCGGCTTCTCTGATCGGTAATTTGTTGTGTTTTCTACGATCAACACCAGATGAATGCCGGAGCAGTACCGTAACAAACGAGCCACGGACCGCACGCGATCTTTCCTTCCCCGTCTTTGTCCTATTCTCACCTCTTACACACAAACTAATATCTACTACGCTACCACTCATGCTGCGACACCGGTCGAGAGCTTAGAGCTTGTCCCGGCTGGGCTGTGTCATGCTGGTGGGAGATACCTGGTGGGGAAAATCCCCGCTAATCGATGGTAGGTCTTTCCAGATCTTGCATCCAGTGGGTGAATATCACCACCCTCTCCCGATAAAAAATATACACTACATTTATGGGACTAATGACCTCAATAGTTGACACGCCCGGAATCACTAACAATCAATAAATCACTCTGACAAAGAGAGTTCTGGGAAGGAATAATATATTGGAGGCGATACATGGTGGTTTGGGACAGGCCCCTACCACGCCACAGTGAAGCAAACATCAATGTCCAAGAGGGATTCGAACCCTCAGAGGCCGCAGGACTCAGCCGCCTGCCCACTGTCGCCCGACAAGGCCGTCAACGGGCGAGGCCTACAAAGCAAAGAGACTGACGTCGTCATGATAATAATAGTTCATTACCACTAAACATTTGGAGATGTGTTAATCCTAGATGAAGAAAGTGCTTAATTTTGAACAGTTAAAGTAGAAAATTTAATTAATTTCATTTCTCTGTTTGCACTTTGTATGACTAATTCGCAAGGCAATATAAGTAATTTTATTTTGTATCCCTTTGCATTTTAATTTTTATTTCTTTTCATTTTCTCAAACTTATTTCGTAGGAAGAGAAATTTGTGTAGTCTTAATTTTCTACAAAAAAACTTATTGTCGGGTCCTGGTAAAGAAAAAGTGGATAAATCTTCAACACATGTAACTAAGTCGAAATATTTATATTTATAAAATAAAATCTACGAACATCATTCTAGAAATACAAAATATCAAATTCATTAATTCAAATATCTTCTGAAAAATGTCAAACAGCTGCTAAATAATCATGTATTTCAATCAGATATTGAATTAGAAATGCCTGATGTCAATTTTATGTTATATTATGCACTAATTTCCTTGTATAAATAACATTATTTTGAATTGTATTTAAATTATTAATCAGTGAGAGTTGATAGTACTTTGAGAGAGTGAGTGGGGGCAGAAAAAATATAATGGAACTTGCTCTTCCTTCCCTACACCATTTCTAAAAGTCTGTTGTGCCTAATGCTTCAGAAAAGTGACCATTGGCATATTAGAAGAGTAATTTGAGTTTTTTCTTAAGTTTAGAGCAAAATTTAGTGTTTACGATTAATGTCACAAAAGTACAAAAGAATTAAACTCGGCAAAGCAATGACAGTAAATGTCACATTTTACGAAAAATAACATTCGGAATATTAGCGAACATTTTGCAATAAATGTCATCCGCCTAATTATTTCAAGTGACCTTTGTACCGCAAACGCGCCACATCCTCGCACAAAGAGGTAACTAGGTGGAACTAAGGTAGAATAGGGGTCAATGCATATGCAACTGATATCAACCAGTTGTATTATCATATTCTTGGAAAAATTTTAGCTTTGTAGAGAAGAGGCTCCTAGAAAAAAGGAAAATAGTACAAGTTAACAGTAGGTGCATCGGAGTGTCAGCGGCATATTTTTCAATAAATGGGTGTTTGTATGTGAGTGTGTATAAGAGTGAATGTAATTGAATGAGTGTGTGTGACAGTGTGTGTATCAGTGTGCGGGAAAATATGTGCGTGTGGTTGAATGTATACGTGTGTTTAATCTACCACAGAAACTAGTTGACGGGAGAGACCATGGAAAACTACCGATCAGAGCAACCAGCTGCTTGAATCCCCCTCCACACTGACTGAATTCGACCTAGTTAAGAGTCAAAACTTCATCATTGTCGAAATTCAACCACACAACTTCCCGATCAGAGGCGTTGCAGCTGCCAAAATGTTGTCACTGAGCTATCTCAGTGGGTGACGTAGTCATGCCATTCTATATCTAAAGCTTGGGCGGTGTCCAGCTAGGACAAACTCTAAGTTCCGGACTGGTCTCCCGACAAGTGTGATAGTGTGGTGCATGCCAGTGTAAATGTAAGTAAGGAAGAGGAAGGAAAGATCACGCGCAGTTTGTGATCCGTTTGTGAGGGTACTGCTCCAGCATTCGCCTGATGTTGATCGGAGAAACCATGGAAAACTACCGATCAGAGCAACCGGCCGCAACATTTCTCCTCCATACAGTGGTTGAAGTCGACCTAGCTATCGAAGTGTGGAAAATCTTGCCACCGTCGGAATGCGTACCCTAGGACCTCGCGTTCGGACGTACTGCAGTGACATCAGTTGATGCCCTGTGCCACCTTTACCGGTCGCCGTGCTCTGAAGAAACATGCACGAGCTGCTACTGCATCACTGCGCTACAGACTAGCATACAGAACACTGCAGGGCGCCGCGGGGCCTTGGAGGAACTGCAGCGCAGTCCCCGGAGAGGTCCGCCACCCACGCGGGCGTACATCTCCATTTGCGCGGCTGAAGTTGTTGCAGGCGGCAGCGAGGGCGGCGACGGCGGAGGCGACAGAAACGGCGGGGGCGGCGGGGGTAGTGTGAGCCGCGGGTGCGGCGGGGACGGCAGCGGCGACGGTTTGCGGCGACGGTGGCGACGGGGATCAGGAGCGACGTTGGCAGCTGGGACGGCGGGGGGAGAGTGGGGTGGGGCGGCGGGGCGGCAGGGCGGCGGGGGCGGCGCGGGACGGCGCGGGGCGGCAGGGACGTTGGGAGCGGTGGGCAGGTAGAGGTGGCGGGGGTGGCGGGGGCGGCAGGGGGCAGCGGGGGCGGCGGGGCAGGGGGCGGCAGGGCGGCGGGGGCGGGGGCGGCGGCGGGGCGGCGGGGCGGGGCGGCGGGGCGGCGGGGCGGCGGGGCGGCGGGGCGGCGGGGCGGCGGGGCGGCGGGGCGGCGGGGCGGCGGGGCGGCGGGGCGGCGGGGCGGCGGGGCGGCGGGGCGGCGGGGCGGCGGAGGCAGCATGAGGGGGCGTTGGCGGCGGCCGTTGTGACATGTGCGTCCACGCGTTTGTCTCCATTAGTCCGCCGCGGCCCAGAGAAAGTGCGTTCAGATGTCGCGCTTGAGTTAGCCCCCAGAGGGACCTTCACCTCTTAGGTCAAACACGGCGCTTGAATTGTGACGGGAAATAATTTTCGTCGCTGACCACTACATTGTGATACAGATATGATATTATAGTAACTTTTCGAATTAAATATGTAGCGCAGCAGATCAAAATATACTCCATAATTCATTTAAATTTAGTGAATAATTTTTAGAACGGAGATCTTAATCTTGATTTTTTTAACATACATCGAAGATATGCCATTACGAAGCGTATTAAATAGGCTACATTTAAAAATTTGACCTAGCGGTCATGAAATGTTACTTTGACATTACCACTTCACAAGTAATCTATATTGTCTAGGAGTTAAACATTTTGGTACGTTGTTCCTTACATAATATTTTGAGGTTTCCTTTTAAATGAGATAATCCATCACATTCAAATTATATGCGCACACTACATTTTTCTCACCATTTCCGTGGAAAGTACTTTCATTCGATTTTATATCTTGATGTTAATTCCAACATTTAAATGTTCAAAAGGATTATTCTCATATTACGAATACGATACACAATACTTAACATGCACATACAGACTAAATGATCTGCTCGAGGAAAATGACAAAGTGGGTAATTAACAGAATCCACGTTTTGGGGTCCTTGGTACCGAAGTAATGGTACTACGCCAAGCACATACTTTCCGCGTTATTTCTAAATTTGCAATTTTTGAAAATATAGAGACATCAACTAAAATAAGACCTGCGCCATTCTTTTGAGGGGTCTAAACACTAGTTTAGCCGTTTGTGTTCAGTCGTGATTATTAGTGGTTGTAAGAACAGTCCTGACAGTTTTTGAAATATGTGACAAATTTGTAATTAAAAAACACGCACGGAATATTGCAGACTTTATCAGAAATGTGTATTTTTCATACGTCGGAATTAAATGTGGCGATCAGGACAAATCTTGTGCGCCATAGATGGTCAAAAAGGAGAAATCATCCTTTAGATGTCATTCCAATGGTGTGGAGAGAACCGACGAATCATTCGGATAATTTCTACTTTTGTTGCATTGATATTACTGGTTACAACTAAAAAAAAGTAATTCAGTACCATCATCAGTAATTCCTACCATCTACAATTCGGCCAATAGTCCAGAGTCCGTATGTGCCTCTACATGAACTACCAGTGGCTATTGCAACTGTTAATGTACGTAATGATAATACGTCAAGTGACGAATCGAGTGATGAAGAGTTTCGGTGTCCAGTAAACAGTGTGAAACCTCAATTGTTTAGTCAAACTGAGCTAAATAATTTGGTCAGAGATGTGGACTTAATAAAGGATAAATCTGAACTGCTTGGCTCCAGACTGGTGTGTTCAGGAGAAGAGAGCACCAATTTGCTCATTTTTTAAAATAAAAACAGGATTGAGTATATTGGTCGAATTTTGCCAGTCTGATCAATGAGTCAGAAGTAAATATAAAAATAAGAATGGAGACTGTTTCCCTATTCCTCTAAAATTAGTTTACGAGCAGTTCTATTGACCCTTCAGGCGTGACTTTCGCCGCCCGCCGTCAGCAGCTGCAGCGTGACTTTTAAATTTGTCTTAGTTACAATTCCGTTTTTATCTCAGTTAAAATTATATATCTCCTAAACTATTAAATGAAAATGTCTGAAAAAATTAGGATATATAGAGAAAGATATGTTCTTTCACTTAGTTTATTAAATATGATCACAAATAATATGCACATTTACCTAAAAAAATAAACAAATCATATCTTTCCGAGAACTGTGGACTTCAAAGCAAATAGCAATACAACTATGCTTTCCAAGGCGAATTTTGCAACAATACGATGTTTATTTTCTGTTATTGTTGTTTTACCGCACTACTTACTTACGTGTTACGAAGTTATAAAGTTTTTCTCTTTGTAAAGTGACATTGCATTCCTATATACGATTTTTACTTTCTCGTATACGTACGTATATACAGAGTAATGCATGTAGTATAGAGTAAGTTATGCTGCGCGAAAAAACCGCGGATTTTCCGAGAAAACAAATCATTGCCGGGCTCTGGTGTCGAAAAAATGCTTTAAAACCAGTTGCTAAATTAAGAGAAAAAATTCCTCTAACACGTGATGTAGTCAGAATCCTTGTTTTGTGGGTCCTTAAAGCCGAAAAAAAACAATTGAAAGCAAAAAGGCCGTCCGTTTGTCTGTTCGTCTGTCCGTCCGTCCATTTGTGAACACTCTTAGGGCCTAAACCTATTATTTCCAAATTGAAGAAACAGAGGTCGATCTGGGTCTAGTTGAAGCTTTGAAATTTAGAAAAATATTCTTTAAAATTTGGAGGTACTTTATATGAAGCCTCGCGGACATTTTCAAAATTTTCTCAAAAACGGCTCCAAATATTATCTTTAAATTTCTTGTAAGAATAGAGTAAAATACACTTAAAAAGATGGCCTATTAGCACTGTTTAGCATGACGTGAAGTTGAGTTTGGTGTATTCTTTTGTTTGTTTTTTTTTTAATTACACAAATGCAATTTCTTTGAAATAAGTCTCACTTTCACGGTTAAATCTGAATTTCCCACAATTGCGAAAGTTTGATTTTTTTCGACGTCTTCCTGCAAATATAAAATTAAAGACAGAGATTTTTCCTTCAAATAAAATTTGTTTTCCATAAATAGATCTTTCATTAACGTCATGTAGAGTTTTTATAAAATGTAGGTAGTTTTCTTGCAATATTGCCTGCAATATTCGCAATTTTCGAAAACAACAAAAACAATATTTTCTCAAAAACGGTTCCAGGTATTTTCTTTAAATTTTTGGTACGGTTAATATCAAATGACTTTGTATGACATAAATGCCATGCTCTATTCTTTTGTTTTTCAAAAATTACAAAAAATTAATTTTTTTGACTTGTCTCTCACGTCGGTAATATTTACATTAGAGACGAATTCTTCACACAATTATATTTGTAAGTAAATGTGCTTTAAATATTGTCATATAAATTTTCTCGAAAACTCAGCAGTTTTCTGTGGAAACGAGCTTCAATTTCCGCATTTTCAGAAATGCTGAAACGCCATTTTCTAAAAAATGGCTCCAAATTTGATCTTCAAATTTTTCCAACGGATAATCTTATTTGCACTGTTTAGCATGACGTAAAGTTGATTTTGGTGTATTCTTTTGTTTTTTCAAAAATTACACAAATGTAATTTCTTTGAAATAAGTCTCACGCTGTTCATATGCACACTTCTATCGATTTGTATACATTATTGCATTTGTGAGTGGAAGTGCTTCAAGTGGCTTCAAATGAAGTTTTTCGAAAACTCAATAGATTCCTGGAAAATGGGCTTGGAATTTCGCATTTACAGTACAAATGCAGCACAAATGCTTAATCGCCATTTTCTTAAAAATGGCTGCAAAATTTTCAATGAAAATTTCTATTGATGACACGGTTTTACTATTCTTTAATATTCTTGAAGTCATATTTCGGTTCTACTATTATAAAACTGAAAATTTGCGAAAATGTCTAAAAAAGTTTACTTTGGGCGACGATATATGGCTGTTTTACGTTTGGAGTGGCGGTATACAAAATACAGTCCCGGTTGCCACGTTTGTTAGTAATATTTGAAGTGGCGAATAAATTTGGAATAAATAAATATAAACAATTACTGTCGCCAGTCACTATAAACGTGGCAAAAATGCGACTTCATAGGACTGCTAGCGTCATTTAAAACGATCGCCAGACTTACGTAATTCATAGTCACACTGCAAGAGGAACGACCATTAGTAATTAAATACAAAAAATATCACATAGAAATAAATTGCAACCCACTCAATACCATAAAATCCTTAAATAAAATCCACGGTCATGTTACCAAGTAATGGCATTAACCTCATTTAAGCGCCCATTCGGGCATAATGCGAGAGAAACCAGCACATAAAAACTAATAACGATCAAGGGGGACCTGTCAATACCACAATTTTGAAGTTAACAATTTCAAATACAGAGAAAAACATATTAAACAAGTTGGTGTGGGGTAAAATACCAATGAAATGAGGGCGCAGGGCCCTTATATACAGTCAAATACAAAATATCATACCGCTAGAACTTCTTCTTGAGGCTGTATCAAAAAGAAATTACAAACAATACATAGTTTTTAGATACGAGGCAGCGCTCCTAGCGGTCGGAGTCTTAACCTTGCTGTCAGACAGTTGACAGCTACTGATTAGACAATTGACTATCTACATATCTTGACGAATCTGCCATCTGGCAGCGAATGGTAGAACAACAGTATTGATTACTTTTACAAGATGTATTTACACATTTTACATCATATTAAATTTTTAAAGAGTATTGTCATGGTTTCTGTAGATCTCTATTTATTTATAGATATCCTCACAACCCCTTTTAAACCCTTTCTTGAATTTATACAAATAAAAAAACCGTTCGAAATAATTGTTATCTTCTAAATGTGGGTTGCGAAGCACCATTCAACGAATTTTTTTAAGGTCGTGAACACGGGAATCGATCCTACACAGGAAATCGAAATAAAAATTATTACTGCTTCGGGAAGAGGTATAAAATTTAACAAATACATATATAATACCATATTATTAACATTACAATACATACTTCCTTCTGCATTCATTCAATTAAATTTTCTTAACATCTATACGAGTTCACTTTACCAATTTGATTAAAAACAATTAAATAAATTATGAATAATGCATGCATGGCCATATCTTTCTCAATATCTGAAAAATTGGACTTATACATTTTGGACTTATACATTTTGAATGGTTGAAAATGAATAAAATGTTTTTCGGAACTTCCCTTTCTGTTGCTCGGCAATTCTGCGATCGCTGCAATTCATGTTCAATGTTCTACACAAAACATAAAAGAATACATCTTCCCATCATTTAAAACATTTCAACATTCGAATCATAAAAACTTTCAGTCCTCAGCGAATCGACTACACGTCTCGTCTCGCAGAGCGTCTTGATCCCTTCGATTTTCAGAGTAGTTTGAAGACAAAAGACGACTTTCCACTATATTGTTACTTTATTTTCTCTTTCCTCTTACGTTAATTTCCTTTAATAGACCTTATGGCATTGCCATAATTCCCAAAAACGTTTCCGAAATATTTGCACTGTGCGTAATCACCTTTTAAACACTAGTTTTATTTCAATAAATATCAGCAGTTTTTGTTCGTCAATTTTTTAAGAATACCTGACTGTCTCCTTTTAATATGGAAATGTTTTTTTACCATTACGAACTTTAATTTTGAACGGTATGATTTTACATGTTATGTTTATTAAAATACGCCCTATTTTTATTTCTTGATATTCCCATAGTCCATTTTGAGCCTCGCTCTTGAGAATGCAATTAAATTAACGAAAATAAAATTCTACTAATTCACTTCAATTGTTCGTTCATGTTTACATAAGAAAATTAAGCGTCCTTTTTCTAATTAATGTCTAAATATTGGGCGCGTCTGAATAGACCGTCACAATATATACCTCGACCTTATAGTAAATAACAAGCTGTTAATTATCACTGAACACTATCAATGAATTACAATCATGTAGAAGACATGAAAATAACCTAAATAAATAATATAAGTATAAAAGTTAAATAATAATTGTTTGCATTGATAAAGCTCAGTGATCGGAAGTAAAAATACAAGAAAGTAGTTACAAAAAATATGTACCACAGATCTTTGCATGGCCATGCAATTCAGCTAATATTAAGCTACGAAATTAGCATATTATAAAAACTAGAGATGCTACAGAATTGCACTGACTTTCTCGTACCATTTTTTTAAATTTCCTTGGTGTGGCCTGGGTTTAAGGTCTTGCAACATTATCTGACCAGCTGCCATCTACCGTCGCCCAAAGTACATTTTTTCGGTAAGTACGGTTTTTCGTGTAAAGTTCCCCCAAATATTAAAGAATGTTTTTCAAAATCTCAAAGCTTCAACTAGAGACAGATCGACAAGGCTTTCTTCAATTTGGAAAATATTGTACACATAGTTTAAGCGCTAGCAGTGTTCATAGACGGACGGACGGAAAGAAGGACTTTTGAAAAAAAAACACTTTTTCAGGGGACCCCAAAACGTATTTCCGAAAAACGTGTATTTCCGTAAAATCTCGAAATCGATTTTCCGCAGCATTACATAACTTTCTCTATACTACGTATATTACTCCGTATATGAGGCATTTCAACTAACATGAAATCTGCATTATTCGGTGGTTTCGACTGTTAAGCGTCCTTTATGCTACCTAAGGTTCCAAATTAATCAAAAAATGTTTTGCAGTTTTAAAAAATGTTTAAAGAAAATAAAATTGCCTTTATATTTCTCAAAATTACGGGGGAAATGTTCAAATTTCCTAAAAATTGTTCAACACTTTATTTCAAAAGCTATCTTTAAGGAATAGATTTTATTAAGGAAAAATCTCTATATTTAATATTTTAGCTGTAGGAAGACGAAAAAAATTTAATTTTGCAATTTTCGAAAAATCATGGTTTACAGCGAAAAATGTACCTACGTCATTCTATTAATCGTCCTTTACACTATTCAGCAACAAAATTTAATTAAAAAAATGAAGCCTTTTTTTGAAATTTGGAAAATATTCCATGGGTTTCTTGTAAAGTATTCCCCAAAATTAAAATATCGGTTTCAAGTACAAGAGGCCGAGACATCAGCCAGATGGACACGGGAACATCAATTTTGAAGAAAATCTGCTGAACGGTTTAGCCGCTAGCGTTGTTCACACACGGACAGTCACGTTTTGTCGTCAATCGACTTTTCAGTATCAAGGACCCAGTAAACATGAATTCTGGCTACACCACGTGTTAAAGGATTTTTATCTAAATTAAGTAACTGGATTTATCTCCATTTTTCTTTGTCAGAGCCTTGAAATAAAAGTTGTTACTGCCGAAAATTCGCCGTTTTTTCGCGCAGCATTACATAACTTTCTCTCTACCGCAGTAGCGGTAGCAAAAAAGTAAAAATCAGTAATGATAATACTAAATGATTCTTTAATTTTAAATGATGATTTAAATGATTTTGAAATAAAGATCTGGCAGGTTTAGATAGGTTAAATAAAGTTTATTTAAATGAATTTTTAAATAAAGGAGGGTTTCCGGCTATCATCTACAATAATATACTCGTAGATATACTGATTTTGTCAAATATAAAACATTTCAATTATATTTCCAGAAACATGTTTAAATCTATGTCTTCAGTGATCAGTGGTTTTATTGTTCCAGAATTTGAAATTTACCTGATTCCACCGTCTTTAATTAGCAGTGAACGACACAAAACCACATATTGGGGGAGTTGCGACATTCCTTATGATCAATATGTTGTAATTTTCTGTTGTAACTTTTCTGCAGTTCTTCCTTTTGAGCAATGTAATCGCAAGGGTGCAGCTGTTATTGTCGTAATTTGCACTCAAAACCGGCAACGCCAATTCCACTGAATGTAACTAGTGAGTCATAATGATTCTAAATAGGGCTGGGAAATACAAGGGCAGAAGCGCTCCGTCAGCCGTTGTGGCAACGCCAGTCGCAGAGGGACGGAAGCCCCCCTCAGGGCCGCTGGGGCTGGGAGCAGCGGTCCCGGGCGCCAGCGAGTGCGGGGCGGGGTGGGGCGGGGATGCCCCGGGGGTGTGGCCGTCAGTTTTCGGCGCCGACCCACGAGATCCCCCCACACCCACCCGCAACGCGCTGCTCGCCGCTGGCCTTGACCTCTGCGCCGCCGGCGTGCCGTCTCGCGCACAGACGCGCGGCGCCCTCGCTCCCCGCCCACCCTGCCCTCACACCGCCGAACGGCCGCCATCCCAACGACAGCTCCCCAAATCACACCGCCAGTTGTAGTTTTCGTTGTACTTTGTGTACTGTTATAATAGTATCAACTTCACGCAACCAAAGAAGGAAACGAAAAACCACTATTAACGGCCGGCGGCCATTAAGGATTAAACAGTCCGCCGTCCGTTAAGAAAAATCGAAACAAATGAATGATAGCTTAAGATGGCGTTTGAGTGCCCTTACTCCAAGAAATGATATTTCTTGTTTCTATGTTGTTTTTTGAAAGATGATATTACGGTAAGTATTGAACGAAACATGGCCAGTAACAATAATAACAGATTCAGTTGGTAGTAAACTTTGGCTAACGCCTCGTTTTACAATTTCATCGGAGTATTTTATTTGCTGTTTAATGGCCTAATGACATTATGATCTACTTTTATTTTAACGCAAATATGGAATAATATTCATAGTTTAGAGAAAGACGTAATGTAGAGATTATGTAGTACAAACAAAGTTACGTAATAGGGCGGAAAATCGATTTCGACATTTTAACGAAAATAAAAGTTTTGGGATACCCTGAAACCGAAACTTTTTGTTAATACGTATGTATTAAATATGTATACGTAGAAGTACCTAAACCCGATCCCCCATTTTGTTTTCGAATATTTTTAAATCCAATTTTCTACTCAATTAAACCAATCTATTTCCAATGCACACCTAACTTGTTATACAAATGTAATATTCTACTTAACATTATTGGCCAAGTAGTTTAAGAATAAAATATTTTTTTCGTAATCATTAGATTTTGTTATTTTTTAAAAAAGGTTTCCTTATGTGAATCTCCCTCAAGAGTTTTATAAAATAGGTAAAAAATAAATTAAAAACTGCAAATAGATTGAACTCTTATACATGGGATAGAATCTTACGAGTATATACTCGTACAATAAATTGTCTTACATGTCTTGCACAGAATCTATGTATTCAAGTACGACAAACGTCGCATACTGTATGAAAGCATCTTTCTCCATCCCCGATCATTCTACATGGGTCCAGAGAGAACACATTAGACCCCGAAAATTTTACACTGCAAAACATCCACTCTATATCTTCTTCACCTTGGAGGGAAGATATTCCTGGTAGAACTTTGAATATGAAGTTTCATACCACGGTCAATAAAGGAAACTTTTGTCACTTTAGCAGAGAAAACATAGTAACGGATGCTGGAGCCATAATTAAAATATAAAATGATTTCGAAGATGGTGAAGTTCTAGCTAAAAGTACAAATAGTTCAAACAAGCTTGAGTTTGTTTTGCAATCTACCGTCGATGCAGTTATGAGTGACGCAGCCAGTGATTGGGAGTCTATTTGTAACTTAGAGAGGGGCGTACTTGCCAGCCTCTGAAGATTTAGAGGATTTTAATGAATTCTGATAGTGGTTCTTCTCGACAGATGCTCATTGAAGCCAGTGTACTCTTTGTTCAACTAGTTAAGGCATCAGGTTATGCTTTTTGAGCTCTCTAGAAGGTTTCCTTATTGGGTTCGAATATTATGTAGCGGCTAAGGAAATAAGAGAAGCTGGCCATACACATTGAACTAGTGTTATAGAGAGATTGTGCTGCAGATTTCTGCCTAAAAATAGCATTGTTTATGTAGACAATTTTTAATAGCACTAACTTACTATAAATTATAATAGAGAAAGTTGTACGTTATTGGTACTAATCAAATAGAGAGGAAAAAGAATCACTGAATGATTTGAAAACGAAACGGTTTTCTCACCACACTTCTGGAACCAGAATCTGCAATAACGCTTTTCCTATAGTATGACAACAATCAAGTGGCTATTGCAACAAATTTGAAGACCCTCAGAGCAAGAAGTCTGACTGTCTGCAGAAGATGAAGCCGATCAAAAAAATATAGGATTATAATTCCAATGCTTAGTTTGGTAAAAGAATACAATAAATCAATGGGTGGTGTCGATAGACTCCGAAGTCTGTTCAGGATTCGAATCAGAAACAAAAAGTGGTACTACCCTATCTTCCGCTTCTGACTCAGTGACACGGTTTTGAAAGAATGGCTTTCGCACAGGCGAATTGATAAAGATATGCCTCTTCTTGATATTACCCGAAATGTTGCAATTCCCGTTCTTCAACACCGGAAATACAGAAACCTCGACGAGTAGGACCTAAAACCTATAAGTAGATAAAAGAGAAAATTCGTTATGACAACGCAGGACATTAGTAGAGAAATGTACAAAGGTAAAATGTGCTGAGTGTAAAATTTGCACAAGTCTCCTGCATGCGTATGCGCGTCCATGACGTGTGAGCGCTTGCGGATGCGGTACTCACCTGCTACCCACCTCTCACACGGCGCCACGCACGATGGTGAGCCAACAGCGTGGACTCCACTGCTGGCTATATGCACGCACAATTACACATACATATCGGCCTCCGATAGCTCATCGGTGTAGCCAGATGGCTACTAAAAGAAAGGGGCTGGAGGACTACCTCGTAAGAAGAATGAATGGATTCGGTCGAAATATTGAAAGAGAAGAAATTGAGCTAATATTAATTTAATGATTAAAACTGAGTATTAATGCCTCTTGGAACACAATAAAACTTACAATCTAAAAAATACAAATCAATCATAACTTACTCTACTATTTACAAATGCACGCCGGGCTCGAGTGATGAATTACTAATAAAATTCTAACTCTTAAAACTTAAAATTAGTAATGTACAAAACAACCAAGAAAATATTTATAAAATTAATTAAAAGAAGCGAAAGTGACTAAAACAAAAATTAACGCCTAAATGAAACCAAACGTTAATACAATTGGTGAATGTCTGTGACAGATGCTCTTCAGAATGAATGTCTTTCTTGACTCGGCAGTGCCGAGTCGGCACCCTCGGAAAGAGAAACAGGTACCTGGTTACGGAGGCATATGTTGTACCCGTACAGTTGTTGCCGGGACTGAAGCCTGGAGTCTTGCCGTGATGTGAATGTGATGCACAAGTCGCTCTGTACCAGCTGAGCAAATGTTCAGTACTCAAACGCGTGAACCAGGCGTGTATGCTATCGTGGTCTCATTTTCACTATTGTACCGCAATAGACGTGACTGCAAATGCGAGCGATGTAGGATGCCAGTATGGCTGGTTATATGATGCTGATGGACAGCTTATAGACGTTAATGAAATATATGCCATTGCGGCATGATGATTATTGAGTGGGTAGACACAAGAGTCAAGTGCCAGCGAAGCACTTCGACGCGAGTTATCACGCGAACCTATGTGACAATGCCTCACATGACTGATGAATGTCTCAATCTACATCCGAGCCTTCGAGTTCCGAACATACGAACTCTGAACCTAATGAACCTCAATGAATGTCTGACCGCCGTGGCACACAGCCAATATATAGAGCACCGATCGGAAGCTCAGAGATTGTCCCGACTGAGGCGGTGCCCCACTGGTGGAAGATACCTGGTTGGGAAACCCATAAGTAGTCGGTGCCGGATCTCGCCTTCCAACGAAAGAAGATCACCACCACCTCCCCTACCCGTGCTATACACCCACTGCTCTACCCGTGGGCGCGCGTTAGTTCGCAGCTCTGTTTCGTCCCTCGTCATAGTCTGTGCCCACGTAGCCACAACGCGCCCCACACCGTCCGCCATCGCAATGCACCCACACCTCGTCCTTTTAGTCGCACAATCACACAAACAACCCACCAGTCGCCTCCGGTCTCAGTTGACAGCTGTCTTCTCTCAAACCAAGTAAGTAAGTATTAAATATTTCAGGTCACGTCGACTAGAAACTAGTCAGATGAAAAAACTAATTAGTACAAGAAAGTATTTCCATTCTGTAGCACCACTAGTTTGTTGTTCACATTCAAAATAAAGAAAGAAAGATCTAATCACTAACAACATTGGTTGCTGCTTATCACGTTAGTATCTGGAGGTTTCTGCAGAATATAAGTGGAAAAAAACATGTGAAAAGAAAGTACTGCAGTTCTAATGCAAGCAAACAATGTAAACATTCGGTCTCCTATAAAAAGGAAATTCGCCACTCTATATAAGCAACCAAAAAGGAACAGAAAATATAGTGTAGAGTTACGAGTACAAAAATAATGACGTTTAAGTTAATCTTCGTGGTATATCACATAATTTAAAAAATGTATAGTCAGAAGCTCAACAGGAAGAACTTGATTGAAATTTTTGTCCTGTGGACCTTTTTGTGATAAACTTTATTGACATGATATAAATTGGACATTGTTTACCCTGGTCACTTATTTAAATAGATGTTTATGTAGATTGGACATTTGTTAAATTGACATTTTGCTTTGGACATTTTTACCTCCAACCGTACAAAGATTTGTGCTCAAGCATATAGCACCATGCGTTTTGCCGATGTGCCCCGTACCTGGCACACGGGCGCCGCGAACCAGAAAAAGCGTTCCAACAGCCTAATAACAGTTCAGTAGACTCTCAGGCAATCAGTCATCACACGTTCAGAATATTTTGTGAATTATTTAAGTAGTGGGAAGGAATATACAAATACAGTTATTACTGTTAGTACTATTTGGTAATTTATAATTATTGTAATGTATATTACTTTATAAATTTATTAACACCTTTTTCTCTCTCCTCAATCTATTACTTCTATGTTCATTCAACCACCTGAAATGTCTGTTAATCAATATGTTTAAACACACACAATAAAAAGAAATTTATATTCAATGACTACTATAACTAGATTCGCATGATTCCTTTACTCTAAAAAGTTCAAAGTACATGCATTAAATACATCGATAATACCCTTCCACGCCGCAGAAATACAAGCTTAAACTTTGACTATCTCCCTTTTAAATCCATTAGCAACTTTTTGGAGGATTCCTTCAAACAAATTTCAAACAGCGATCACTATTCAACATGTTCTTTCCTGGGCGCCTAGCGTATTCGTGGTAGGCAACCCACTGGACACTTGCGTGTTAATAGAAAAGGGTTGCATTGCCCCTGAGATGATTCAAATTCCTGACCGAGACCAAGTATTTCCGAGAGAACCCTGCATAATTACAAATACTTTTATCACACATTTCTTACTAACATGACCTGAGATCAAAACATTATCTAATGGTGAGGCTGCGGGTACCGTATTGGGTGCCTCCAATTGGAATTTCTTAGAAACTATTTCGAATGAACATTCCATATCAAAGCACAACAGAATCTGAATGTGATAACCCAACGCGTAGAACACATTTGAAATCAACTATTATTTTTCTTGCTTTGCCTTTTTTCCTGAGCTAGAAGAGATCTCTATGTTTTTCTAATTCCATACATTAAACATCAATATAGTGTCATGACGATTCAATTGTATATTTTAAAATTTCTTGCGCATCGGAAAAATTTCGGAAAACATTATTATTTATAAATTTTCTAATATACTTCCATAATTATAACATTTAGATTTCAGCTACAAAAGAAGATAACAATAAGTACTTTTTTCGTTTAGTTAACTAAATATGCTCATTAATTCCATGAAAAATCGTTGATTACTTCTATGTTAATAGCACGCGTGCAATTAAAATTCCACCGTGCATTTAAAAATTCACACCCACCCATCAGAATTCAGAAAAGGAGCGAAATCGTAAAATTAAGAAACTATAATACAGACGTAGCAAAGATATTTGCAGTCGGCCATGAAACATGAACAAAAAATTGCATCACATATGACGTACCCACCACAACTGGATATAAACAACGAATGAATAAAACTAAATTGGAGAATTAAATGTTAAGCTAGCTGACTTATGGAACAACAAAATATTTAACGTGAATATATTAAATGTTTTACATCTAACACATTTGGTCTTAGGATTACGAATGTAAAAAATGTAAACGTCGGTTGTGTTTACCAGTTCCAAAAAGTATACTATACCAAAACACTGTCAGAAGTGAGTAGTTTTTTTTAATATTCATACATTTTGTATTCTCCCTCTTACCTGTCTTTACTTTTCGTGAGAAGTAATGTTTTCATGACTTTGTCATCTTCTAATATTTTATCCGCATATGTTCAGTACCTTCCAGTATTTGCAAGTATTTTGTGGAAACAAAAACAATGCAAGGCCCACTAAAAGAGATCTTTTTCAGAAACAATACTACGTCATGAAATGCCTGCCGCGTGTGGAAAAGATCTGCTTGGATGTTTTAAAATTTGAATTATTCGTAAATGGAAACGAAAAAATATTGAACGTAACATGTGTATAAAGGGGGATAATTGCACTCATGGCATATAAGAAAACTCTGTCATATCGTCGCTCGTTTTCTTGAACATACATTCATGAAATTGTCCCCCTCTTTATACACTCGTTTCGTTAATTACTATAATTTAAAAATCAACTAAAAACAAAATAAAAAAGTTAAGAATTCGGTACATAAAGAAGTGTTAGACAATAAACGAAAAATAAAAATTATAATTTTATCACACTTCCACTTCTGAATTTATGGGCAAAATGAAAACAAAATATTTTGTTTCAAATTATTGCTTAAATATTCGAGTTCATTACGACTATTTCACGTATTAAAATAACATGCGATTAAACACGATTTACGATGTATCTGGAATACTACAATCAAGGCGATGTATCTCCAAACATTTTCCATTTTTGCCGCTCTTTATTTCCCCTCCTCACTATCATACTGGCCAATCATAAGCTGTGCTCACTTGCAGTCGAATCCCGAAGTATCAGCCTTAAAACTCATCACAGATTGCGCGCGATATTTCCTTCCAGCATTATCACCGTCTCCCCCAATCCGGACTCAGGCGCAGGGAGGGGGAATATATCCCGTCCTTACTTGTTCCAGTCATACACGGTATTCTCCGGCGAGGAGGTCTTGCGAAGCCTGTAACTGGGGGCTTCTAAAGCTAGAAAAAACAAGGCCGTACGGAAGTCCTCCTCATATATCTTTAAATAGATTCGTTTCCGGACACGTAATCCGCACGATCATTATTCCTATTAGTGTAGTAAATGTTTGTTGCGCGGGTAGTGGTGCTCCTTCCCCGCTAGATATGATCCGGCGTCCTACACGACGACTTGCGGGGGATTTCCTCTTCCAAGGTATCTCCCCTAGCGGGACACCGATCCAGCAGGAACAACTTTTAGGCTTTTGACTGGTGACCCGACATGTACGTTATTGTAATACACGTTAGTGTAAGGAAGTGAGTAAGAGGGGAGGAAAGGATAAGGAAGAGCAAAAACATCGCGTGCGGTCAGTGGTCTTTGTTAGGGTACTACTGTGGCACTCGCCTGGTATTGATAGGAGAAATAACAAAAAACAACCGATCAGAGCAGCCGGCCGCTAGAATTCCCCTTCAAACAGAGGCTGAATTCGACCTAGCTACGTAGCTAGTGTCGAAATTTCTGTCACCGTCGTGACTGGAGCCCTAGTATCTACCAATCAGAGTCACTGCATAGTCATCAGCAATGCTAGCTCTGAGCTAAGCGCAGCCGGAGTGTATCTTTGAATATTCACTTCCTACGCGCGTGGCGACTACACATCCACATTTGCCAAGTAATTTATTTGCCCTGATTTTTGCAGCTCTCGATTGACGAACCGTGTAGATGTATATATTTCTAGATCAACTCAAAACGTTCGTATATTATGCGGTAAGTGCCTGCAGCCCGCGTTTTAGACTCAAGTATGTCCATGAGCGTTGCTCCGCCTTTGTGCATCCGTGAACTACGTTTTGCCATGGTTCATTTAACACAATTGTATATGATTTGTTAAAAAATTGATTCGTTCTCGTATGCCTTGGTAAATCTACTAAACAATCATTATAATTAACCACAAAATATTTGAATAGTCATCTAAGTAATTTGTCAGTTATAATAACAGATGATATTTGTCCGAAATCAGATGTGCTCAGACGAAGCATGTTTGACATGGACATTGATGAAATCAGTAGATCTCAGAAGTCATCCTCTGGTGGCGCGCAGCTAAACTATTGGCATTGATGCACTCTTGAATCTGTGATGTAAAGCTAGGCGAAAAATGTCCAGAAAAGTAGTAATTTTGTAAATATATTATTGTTTATGTTTGTAAATCATAGGCTATAGTCCTCCATATATATATATATATATATATATATATATATATATATATATATATATATATATATATACATATATATATATATATATATATATATATATATATATATATATATATATATATATAGCGACGAGCGCGGACCGAGCGCGATATATATATAGTCGTATTTCTTCGAAATGTCGACCATGGATGCCTAGCAGCTTAGGTCGCAATACCAACCCTACGTAATTAAACTGATAGTCGGTAGCATAATATACGTACATCTTAACGGTGTTTTACTCTCGCAAGGCAAGTCGAGTTACCGTGAAACTGTGTCCGGCCACTCTCTTTTTACATAATGCTATTCTATCGCGCCTTCATTTGGAGAACTTATAATTCTTGGGATGTTGACACTCTACAGTGTCTCCGGTATCTGGCGCGATCTTGAGAACGTCTAAGAAAGCAGTTCAACTCTTCAACTGTTTGTCCTTCCAAAGAGTTTCACACGAAAGATGTTTTTGTCTTTCCTTCTGGAAACAAACGCGCCGTTTTTGGAAAATTATATTATAAATTATTATTATTATTATGAACTAAATTATATTATATTGTATAAGTTCGACGCGGGATGTTTAAAATGCATGTCCTTTGCTGTTAATTAGCGACAAGGAATTGTTATAATCGTAGGTTTCAAAGTACGGCGCCAAATTTCAATTAATTTTGTCCACCGATGTGCTAACACTGTTTATGCAGGGTCTTCTAACATGATATTCCGTTGCTAGGTTCGAGTCCCGACGTAACAGGATTTTTGACACTAGCTAGAGATCTGTCTGGAGGAGAATTCTAGCGGCCGAATGCTCTTATCGGTAGTTTTCCGTGGTTTCTCCAATCAATTCCAGGCGAATGCCGGAGCAGTACCCTACCAAATGGACCATGGACCTAGCGCGATCTTTCCTTCCCCTTCTTTGTCCTATCCTCACCCCATACACACACTTACACTAACACACATGCCGGATCCGCACTCCACTAACACACATGTCGGATGACCGGGAGCCTAGAGCTTGTCACGGCTGGGGTGGTGCCCTACTGATGGGAGATACCTGATTGCGGGAAACCCCGTTAGTTGACGATACGTCGGCGCCCGATCCCACCTCCTGCGGGGGAAAATCGCTGCCACCTCTCCCGCTAAAAACCCGCATTGCACTTACGAGACTAATGACCTTAGCAGTTGACGCGGCCAGACTCACTAATCAATAAATCAATCTATAAAACAGTTGCTAGGGAGCGACAAACGACAACGTTAACTCTCCTACATTACACTTTGCTCACTGCCGGACTGCGCATCTTTTTGTGCGCGGTCGCGTCGGCGTCGCCGTCGAATGGGATGTGTTCGCGGGCGCGGAGGCGGGCAGGTCAGTCCTGCGGGCAGCGCAACAGCCTGGGGTGGGCCACGTGGCGCACAGTCCGTCCACTATGGCACCGCGGTGACGTCGAGTGATGTAGAAGTGACGCAACGGCGCGGCGGCGACACCCCAGAGGTCGATAGCTCCGACGCCCACGCAAACACTCCCTGGCGCGACAACGTCCGACGCGGCGGCAACGTGCGCTGAGGCAGCCGCGAGGGCGGGAGGCGGGGGCGCCGGGTCACGAGGGTCGTTCTACTGGGAAGGGAAAGTTGAGCGTCACTCTCGGCAGACCACACACGTGGAAAAGATATTTTAAGTAAATGCGGCAGTCAAGTCATGTAACCACGCTGGACGAAATTCCTGAACGAGAAAACTCGAAAACAGATGTAGTTCAGCGCCGTATTTGTCATCCCATCTGGGGAGGAACACCCCTTCTTCTGTGATATAACTACTCTTGTGGAACTGATGTTCTAAATAGTTGACGCGCCCAAAATCAATAGTCATCCGAGCCATGAAATAGGGAGAGTGCCCTTGGTTGATTTAAGAGTAGGAGAGAAGGGGGAACTAGGCTAGTTACAAGGGTCGTTCTACAGAGAAAAATTCGTTCCGGCGAAACAGAGTTTCTTTCGACAGATTGCACACGTGAAAAGGGTATTTTAGGTAAAAGCCGTAGTCAACAGTCCTGAATTATCTGGAGAGAGATACCTGAAAGAGAAAAACCGTTATGTAGTTGAGCGCCGGATTTGTCATTCTATCTGGGAAAGAACACCCCTCTTCTCGTGATGGACCAACATACATTTCTCTTGCGGGACTCATGTTCCAAATAGTTGACGCGCCCGGAGTCAATAAATGCGCACCCAAACCATTAAACAGGGAAAGTGTCCTGGGTTGATTGAAGGGTGGGAGAGAAGGGGTAACCAAGCGGGTTCTAGGCAGGAAAAGTTGGATTTCGCTTTCGATAGACCGCGCACGTGAAAAGATTTTCAGTCAAAAGCGATAATCAAGAGTCCTAAAGTAGAACCTCCTTTTAATAGGTGAAATCTGGTGTAAAAAGGTTTATTTTTTGTTTCACTGAACCATTTTCGCCTGAATTCCTTAAGTAGTATCCTACGAGTAAGTTGATAGTTGAAATTTGATAGAAAATAAAGTTATGACTTCATTGATCTATTGTTCTGCGAGGTTCATGTTAAATACCCTAACTAAAATGTCTACATGTACACGTTAGCGTATCTGACAACTATTTTTTCGATGACAAATGTGTGTGTCGGTGCGTGCATGTGTGAACCTAAAATCGGGAGCGTTTGCTGGTGCAGACACAAGGGTGGAAGGCGGTAACCAGAGAAGTCACAATGGTCATTTTCCAGCAGCGGGGTGAATTGCACCACGAGGAAGGAGTTCGGATTTGCTTACGACAGGCTGAAAACTTGAACAATAAAAATATTGATCTGAAGGCACCTTTCACTCAAAGGTACCTTCAGATCAACAACTTCTTCATAAAGAAATCCAGATGTTATTTTTGACTTCACTGATCTGTCCTTAACTGCTAATTAAAATTCTCTCAGGGTTCCCCTTCCCTGATTCTTCGTTATATCTACCAACTTATTTGAAAACACATGTGTGTTGATTCGTGTACGAAGTGTATATGTGTACCGCGAACCCCAGACGGTAGCATGCGCTGCTGTTATGTGAGAGGGGGCAGGAGGTATCCAAGTATGTCAATAGGATCACAACAAAAACTAGTAATGCTACAAAAGTACTTACTACCTCTTATTTATAATTGTTGTCACTTAATATTAGTATGTGCCATAATACTGCCCTCGCGGTTTAGCTCATCGGTCAGCGTGCTCGCTTTTTCTGATGCATCCCCGGGTTCGATTTGCGGTCGGGTAAGATTATAATGTGCCTTTTCCTTGCCGTGTGCCAGTATATGTTAGTGTGTGACGATGAGAAAACTCTCTTCTCAGCTTGAGAAGACCAGAATACGGCGGAGGGGTGTCTTCGGGCTAACCACACGTACCCCCTTAACCTATGACCGCGAGGCCGGGACGCTGCTGGTAGGCCATGGCCCGTACGCGGGTTGTCGCGCCAAGTCCAGACAGACAGACCGTGCTACTGGATGAACCAGCCAAAGTGCTTTTTCAACCTGCAGAAACCATGGTCACGCTTGGAGAGTCGATCTCCTCAAAGCCTTCAAAACCGCCTTCATTGTCTTACCCGTCACACAAACTCAGTGGTGGGCGGGTAATATATTACAGAAAACACTTTTTCTTTGTTTTACATTCAGTAATTTAAATATAACCAAGTTTTGTCATTTCTACTGGATCAGAATCAACATGAAAATATAAATATTAGAATTTTTTATTCTTAGCTAAACAAATTATTCTGAAACAACGGTATCAGTATAACTAAACAATGAAACAAATAGGAAAACAATGAATTAGCTGCGAACTGGCCAAACCGCACAGTTCGGGCGCGAGTGCTCGCGAGCTGTCTGCAAGACTAGTGATGGGGTGGGGTGGGGTAGGGAAAACGAGGGAAAAGGGGCACGCCTTCGAGGGAAGTTCTCACATGGCGCTGGCAGGGGGAAGTACAAAAGAAATGGTCTGCCCTCGCCTGGTAACCCGTAAATGCCGCATTATTAGCTATTGTTTCTCTGTGGGTTTGTGTACAGCACGTACATTTGTGAACAGTTATTTTCCACAATGATTCTTAAGAAAAACAGCTCCAGAACAAGTCTGAAGATTTATTTAAATTAGTCCATTTTCTTACAGCATCCGACCTGATACCGAATTTCAATGAACATATTTGTAAATAAACATAACTTTTAATAATATACATAGTAATATAGTGTTAATGTAAATAATATAAAAAATTTAATACATTACGTGCACAGAAGAATATGCACAAAATAGAATGTAAGCAAAGTAGATTATGTAACTAGTGGAGCTTCAACAGCACACAATTTCTCGCCTTATTTCTAAATTCGCGGTTGTGAGGTTAGATACAGAAGTTATCCATGCTGATTTAGGTTCATGGTGAAATTGTGAAGGCAATTGAGGATCTTCTGTCACGCAGGGATACTTCGAATGATGGAGTATATTATGTTTTGCAAGAAATGTCTTAAAATAATGTTTGTGATTTACACGAAGTTTGGAAAATCAGATTGTGTTTTCCGAAAATGTAACCTTGAAGAACTTCATATTAACAAATCCAGTGCTATTTAGAAACTAAAGTGTTTTAGGTACGTCTCAATTTCGAAACGCTAATAAAGTGAAAATAAAAATAGTGACCCTTACAAAATCATTCAAATATATATGCCAAGAAAAGTTTCTCGCACGCCCATACATATACCAGCGGAAATGTTCATGTTAATATTTTATTGTTTTCAGTAATCAAACAATTCTACAGAAGCCTTTCGGTTCAAAATTTTGTGTACTATATCGATCACTGGCAAATCTCGAAAAATGCAATTACGATTCATACGCATTTGAAGTTTTCGTAGTTTTTAAATGAAGAAATCACACGTTAATATTATGAATTAAGAAGTACGAATTACCAAAAGACTTCATAAAAATTATAACGATGATCATAATTCAAAATTATTATTTTTCGAATTCCATCAATGTGACTGACCAAGAACAGCTGTGTATAATTTCACTGCGTAGCCCATAAGCCCTGACTCAGTTCCGGAATCCGTTTCATTCGTAGCTGCCCTTCACGCGTGTGGGGCAGCACTGTTGCGGAGCGATGACGTTTCTGCCCTGCACTAGGGCTATTAGTGAGTTGTTAGTGAGACTAGTTAGTGAGTATAAGATCTGGTGACGTGTGGTTTTCGACTCCTGATGATTTTCTGGTGGAACGGTATTTTTGGCTTTGTGAACGGTACATCTCCTGAAACTTGATTTGACGCGGCTTTGTATTTTGGACTAGATTTTGGATTGTGGATTTATTTTGCAATAAACTGATTGTAAAGAACTGTTGTTGTTTTCGCCTCGGATTCCTTGTGCATAACAGAATTCTGTCACAAAACCGTATAAGAATACCTGCTTGGTTTATTCCGTACTCTTTTGACAATAATATTAAGCGAATTCTACCTCGCTTATAACAACAAAACACATGTACATATATAACAAAATAAAAAAACACATAAAATACCCTTTGACAGATGATCTACATTCTAATATTTATAATACATCTTTTCTTCCAACAATCGCACAATTAATTATTGTCAACATTCACTCGAGTGCACTCTACAAGTTTCAATAATTAAAAAAAATGGCCGTGTCTTTTCTCTAAGGTCTTAAAAACTAATGATCTTGATCCTGCTATAAATTTTGATCATAGAAAAACAAAAACATGTTTTTAAACTTCCCTTTTTGATGCATGACGATTGGCTGTCATCACTGTCCACATCCCGACATTTAAAAAAAAACTCATAACATCTTCAAAATTAACTTCATAAAATTTTGGAACTTCGAAACTAACACGCGATGCGTCCACTACGGCAACTCGAGATCATCTCATTAGTATTTATTTATTTATTTAGTCAAAAACAGTCAAAAACTGTATGTGACGTATGGGGGAGAAAATCATCTGCGCACGCTTTCTTGAGTTTCGGAATCCCTTCCCAACAATTTAACTATTAATAGTTGAAAGATTAATAATAATAATAATAATAATAATAATAATAATAATAATAATAACTTTAAAAAAGCGAGAAATTAACATTCCAAAAACTAGATATTTTCGTTGCCAAATTATAGAAAACTTATTTTTAACGGTAAAGAAACGAACAGACTTGATTTTTCTGTATTGTTAACAAAATAGAAACTCACCCTAAGCTCTACCACTACTACAAGCAAAGGAAAGTTCAACAAAACGTGCGCATAGTGAAGCTACATTTACGTTCAGAAGCAAATCAAGGGGCCATCTCAGCATTTGCTCAATGGATCAGGGAAACTGGACAAAAACCTGATCGAGATGGGGGTCATTGACCCGGAAGTACATTATTTGTTACAGGCATATTGAGTCTTTTTTTTAAATTATACAATGCAAATGTAAACTAATTCATTATACTATATCTTGTTTTTGTTAAAGTAAACATTATGTTTCTTTTTGGCGATCAGTATAGTCTCTAATTGTATAGAAACAGTTTTGCAGCAGAAAAGATTTTACTTTTAATTTAAATTTGTGTACCAATTTTAATTGTTTAATTTCATCTGGCAATGCATTGTAATGTATTGTATGTGGATTTCTTGCAGTGAGCTGTTGATACTGACACTTGATGAACATGATTTCTACGTCGAATATTGTAACTATAAATATCAGTATTACATGAAAATATGTTCCCACCGTTAAGTAAGTCAGTTTTGACAAATACTACAGACTCATAAATAAATAGGCAAGGCAATGGTAAGATTCCAAGCTCAATGAAAAGAGGCTTGCACGGATCACGTGGATGGGATTTTTTCATTATTCGGATAATTTTCTTTTGCAATCATTCGTGTCATCGGCAAACAGAACTGTTCTTCCGTTTTTAATAAATGAGGGCATATCGTTTACGTACAACAGAAAGAGGATAGGACCTAAGATCGAACCCTGTGGGACCCCATGTTCAATTGGCAAAGAATTGGAAAGATAAGTAAATAATGTCCTTTCGCGCCAGTACGGAATTTCTACTCTTTGAGATCAATATTTAAGGTACGAGGTTATCCAATCTAGGGCAATACCACGAATTCCATAAGAAGGTAATTTTGAGAGCAAGATGTTATGGTTAATAACGTCAAAAGCTTTCGAAAGATCTAAAAATATCCCAATGGGTTCTTCATTTTGGTCCATTGATGAAGCAACATCTTTAAGGAAAGAAAAATGGCAGTTTCCGTAGATTTTGATTTCCTGAAACCGTGTTGTGAGTCTGAAAACGCTTCGTTTTTCCTGAGAAAAGTTTCCATTCGCGTATAGAAAAGCCTCTCTAATATTTTTGAGAAAACTGACAAAAGAGAAATTGGCCGGTAATTTTGAATTTCATTTTTGTTCCCTTTTTTATAAAGTGGCTTAATTTTTGCTGTTTTGAAAGTATCTGGAAATATTCCTGTGCACAAGGAAGCATTGAAAATGTGAGTTAATGGGTGTATAATGGCAGGTGTAAACATCCGTACAACCAAAACCACACGATGCGCTCGCCACGGAATCTCAAGTCACCTCTGAAGGTTTTGATTCTACTATACCGCGTAGTTTTAAACAAAAGACAACTCTCCTCTGACAATACGATTTTTCTTCTTCGTCTTTTTTTATATTATACTGTCTTAAATAGCATTTTAGCGTTGCCATAAATTCCTAAATATCTCCCAAGATATTTATAATGTTCGTAACTCCTTTTCCAATCACTTGTTTTCTTATTTGAATATAGTAAACGTTCGTCACGTTTGTGAGGGCATTCGACAGTCTCATTCCTTGTATGGAAAATTAATTTATTATCACGCAAATCTTTTTATTTACGAAACATTATATGGTTGCGACGCGTCATTATTTGTAAACATGTCCTGTTTTTTGTTTATTGACGTTCTCACGGTCTATTTTGAGCACAGTTCTTTAGAATACCAATAAATTAAAGAAAACAGCTTCCACTCATGCACCTTCACGTGTTTACGTTCTTATTGATATATGAAATTAATGTGTTTTTAGTTCTAATTCAATGTTTCTGTATTTATTTTGGACGTGTCTGAATAGACCGTCACACATTACATACGTTTTCTTCATATTATTGTATTTACGAGTACATGGGCTATAAATAATGTCATTTAACGTTTCTCGAAACTCAACAGTTTTCTGTTAAAATGAGCTCAAATTTCCGCATTTTCAGATACCCCCAACGCCATTTTCTCAAATATGGCTCCAATTTTTTTCTTCTAACTTTTCCAACGGATAATGGTAATGGCGCTGTTTTTTAATATGACGTAAAGTTCATTTTGGGGTATTCTTTTATTTTTTTAGAATTACACAAAAAAAATTTTTAATGTCTCACGCCGTTATATGCACATTTCCTTCTATTAGTATACATTATTGAATTTGTGAGTGGAAGTGCTTCTAATGACTTAAAATTAAGTTTTTCGAAAACTCAATAGATTCCTGTGAAATAGGGCTTCAAATTTCGCTTTTACGGTAATGCTTAATCGCCATTTTCTTAAAAACAGCTTCAAATTTTTCAATGAAATTTTATTTATGACGGGGTTTTACTCTTCTTTAATATTCTTAAAGTAATATTTCGGACCTACTAATAGGAAACCGAAAAGTTGAGAAAATGTAAAAAAAAAAAAAAAAAAAAAAAGTTCTTTGGACGGCGATAGATGGCAGCTGGCAAGAGAATGGGGCAAGACCGTAAAACCACTCCACACACCAAGGAAATTAGAAAACTTTACTATGAGAAAGTCTGTGCCATTCAGTAGCACTACTAGTTAACATTGTGGCAAGTCCCTTTTTAATTAAAACTTCTGAATTTTCAAAAATGTGTTGTTTATTTTTTTCTTATCTTCCAATCATTATTAATAAATAATTTTTGGTTGAATGAATTCTAAGATATAAGGGTATCAAATTATTTCAAATGGAGATATTCAAACTATCGTAAGTAATACCAGGAGTGCTTTCTAAATTATCGGCAAATCCCCGACTCGCGACGCGAGGAGTGGATTTGACTGAGAATTTCCAAAGCTCGAGTGGTATTTAGAAAGTATGAGTATTTCTCGATTGAAATTTGAATTTGTTGAGCTGGTTCATTAATACTCGTTACGTAAGTTAAACTGCTATGTTAACATATTTTTATCCACTTAGCTTGAGTGAAGTCAAACATTATGCCTTCAAAATCAGTTTCATAATGAAGTATTTTACCGCCCTAGTGTTGTAATGTACTTCATTATGACACTAGGGCTGTAAAGTAATTGCGTACTTTGCCACTCTGCCTTTGAAAATATTTTGGACTTCTCTGTCTTGAATCCATCACTTTTCTTCTTTAAAACCGCTAATAAGTGAGTAAACTGACTGATATCTATAATGACATATTGTACTCATTAACATAGAGTAGTGAGTCCAAAGGCTCCTTAGATTCTTCTTCCCTGACTTGCCACAAAAATAAGCAATCAAAACTTTTGGATGCTTGGATAGGATATGGATTTGGATATGGAATGAACGTTTTTTTATACCAATCTTTAAAAATTAAATACTCACGCTTATATTTTTTCTTGTTTTGTAGGGTAACAATGTTTTTAATTCCAAAATATTTATATTACCGAATCAGAACTATATTCTCTCCTGTCGAAAAGTATACATCAAGTGTGTTTCAATTGTTCCCCTTGATAGGAACAATGTGGCCACTTATAGGAGAAAAAACTGAATACTAAATGAAGCCGTACGACGAAAATTCACATTAAATGTAACAATTTTTTACAAATTGGATGAAACGTTGTACAAGATTCGTGACGTAACATCTTATTACAATACTCAATTAATTTTCCCATCTCGAATTATAATCAGATGCTTTACAACACATATCGTAAATAACTATTAATGATTTCAATTACTACGTTGATACTTGCAATCTTTGTTTACTTATGCAAAGCCATCTGCAATGTTAAAATCAAGGAAGTTGAACTCAACAAGTAAGGATTAATACAGTACAAATATGAACAAATAGAAAATGCATATAATGAAAACACGAAACTTATGGGTTTGTTTGATGAATTATATGCAATCCTACCTGTAGGTTGTCCAACATTTCCAAATTCTTCCCGGAAATAATGCTTTAATAATCCCATCTCGATCAGTTTTTTTCCAGTTTTCCTGGTCCTTGAGCAAATGCTGAGATGGCCCTTTGTTTTGCTTCTGGACAATAAATTTAATTTCACTCGATGCACTCAAGAAGATGCATGCAATTGTACTTCCTCCTTATACATCATATTTGACTCCTCATACACGATTGTAATTGTGACTTATAATAATAATAATAATAATAATAATAATAATAATAATAATAATAATAATAATAATAATAATAATAATAATAATAATAATAATAATAATAATAGTATATTATTATTATTATTAAACAATTTGCAGCTTCTCCCCTACGCCATGCCAGCTCTATCGATACTATGAGGAAGAATTTTATTTGCAAACCTTCAGGAGTACCTTCCATCACAAATATCAAAGATCGGTATTCTTCTGTATTCAACGCTACGGAGCTCACCTTTCGTTTCTCTGGAAGTTGTTGAAGCAGTTTCCTTTTCGAATTCCTTGTGTCTCTTACGTCTTCAAATTCTAAGTCTCAGAATGGATTAAAAATTCGATAGTGACCTTTAAAATATCTTGCTTGAATCAGTTTTGCAGTTACATTCCATTTTGTTTTCAATGTGTATTCCTTGTACTCTTGTCCATTCGATTTTCTCATATTGACAGCCCAAGCTTTCAAAACGTTCGCAATTTCTTGTGTTACTGTATCTTCTAATGCTGCGCTCCTCTGGAGTAACGTGTTGAATAATTTCATTTATTTCTTGTTCGGATGCATCACAAATATTTTCGCCATTTCGTAGTTTTAATAAAACAATGGAAAAGCGCGCCTAGATGTAAATAAACATAGGGGTCGATACCTTCAGATCGATACAGATGAATTGAATTGCAGCTGAAGATGAGGAGGAAGTGAGAAGAAAAATTGAAAAGAAAAAGTGATAATTCTTCTGTGAATCACTGCTTTGATTTGTCAATCTTGTGTGTAGTCTAGACCATGGTGGAAATAACATTTCCACCATGGTCTAGACACTACTGGTCTCAATTTTATGAGTGGAATAGTCTCATTAATTTGGTAGTGTTGACACAAACCTATTCAAACTTCTGAAATGTTAAAAAAAATGTATATTTTCTTTACAGGAGACAATGAATTAATTACATGAATGCTTGAAAATCATTACCATTTTATCTTGAAAATGAAACTCCTGTTCAATCAACATTTTCTCAAAAGGAACTCTACATTTTTCCATTAATTTATAATTCTAGCCTCGGCACATGTTTTGTAGTTTCTGATATTACAATGTACATTAAAATTTGACCACAGTACAGTGCACATAATTAAGAAAATGTGAAGGGAATAAAAGAATAATAATAGTACTAATATAACTCTAATGAAAACTAAGATTCTTCCTACTTTCCCAACTATGTGGAAGAAAGAAATAAAAGGAGGTAAAATAACAGGACATGATGACCAAGAGCATAATGCAGAAGACCAGGAATTTTTATGACATCAGAAGATAAACTCCTACTAGAAACACACAGGCTGAACAAAATTGTTAATAAGTTTAGACCAATTAACCTGATGACCACAATGAATTTTTGAAACGTGATTGTTATAACAATATGTAAATCTTGGTATATCATCCTAAAGGATATGTAATGTAGAATCAAAAATTGTAATATACTATTTGTACTACTAAACTAATTAGTCATTAAATAATATCATCATGGTTTTGCAGACATTATATATAATGATAATGTCTTTATAAATACACTGAACATAGTGAACATTTACTTACTTTCCAATAAATGTTTCTTCTCTGATTAAAATAATTCTTACTATCCTCTAGCTTCAAAAATCAACTCAGGAAGCTTAATGAACATTGTTTATTTCTCAAATCTTGACATGATGTATGTAAGCAACATGCTGAATAATTAATTTGTGCTAAACTTTAGAAGGTCTGTTTGCAAGCACTCATTGACATAAATTGAGGTTGACATTATGAATTAGCATAAGCTCTGCACAATGAATACAGAACACCTCCAAATGATTCGAAAGGTAAAAAGTCTAAGAACACATGGACTAAAATAGTAATTGACACCAGTGCTTCTATTTTGTAAAATAGTAGGACAGGTGTCAATTACTATTTTAGTTTAAATGTGTCAAACTTTACATACTTAGGAAACAAAATCTCAACACTATAGGATTTCAAAACAAAACTGGCAAATTACAACAGAATCAACAGATGTTTTAACATACACTTAAAACACATGACTTCAGAAACTAAAATCAGACCACAAATCATTGTCTACATACCAGCCATCCAAGACTACATACCAGCATGGACATTGAAATAGAGTTTAACGAAGGATTTAAGCTGTCCAAATTAGGTACTTCAGTCTGAAATTAAAGGTAACAAGGAAATAGAATAAGAAATTCAGATTATAACCAAGAACATCATTCAAGACTTGATAAAAGAAATGGCAAGATTATACAAAGAAAATTTGATCAACCTGCCTACCAAAATAGGACGTGAAATACAAACCAAGATGAAAATAAGAAATGTCAATAAAGAAAGCATTGGGGAAGATCAGGAACACCTTAGTAATGGTTAAAATATTATTGGATTAAAGGAGCAGACCAACAGGTTTATCCCTAAATACTGTAGTTAAAGTGAAGGTGAAATCAAAGCTAATTTCATAATTGAAATGTTTTCTCAATAGTCTCCTTTTTTATTATTATTATTATTATTTTTATAGAATAGAATCCATTGTGCTTGTAGAGACTTGGGTATTTAAAGAAAGACAAATTTTCAATTATTCTTGCCATGACAAAACTTTTAGTTAATTGTTAATTTTGAGCTATACATGACACATGATCTTGATCAGATTTTTCATATAGTTTACCTGATCCATTGAGCAAATGCTGAGATGGCCCTTTGTTTTGCTTCTGAACATAAATGTAGCTTCACTTTGTCCATGTTTTGTTGAACTCTCCTATTGCTAGTTATAGTAGGAGTAGGGCTAGGGGCTGTTATATTTTTGTTAGTAAAACAATATAATTGAATCTGTATTCTTTTACCTACACATTCGTTTTCTATTAATTGGGGCAGAAATTTATAGTTTCAAATGTTACTAACCATGCTTTGTTGGTAATTTTATCCATCATTCAACAATGTAAAGTGAAAGTGTGGGGTAGGGAATCTGGAACTCAAAGAAACATGCACAAATTATGCTATCTCTCACCATAAAATTAAAGGCTGATTTCCTATGCAATTTAATCTCAACTCTTAGCAAAATTAGCATGGGCACTCGTCATAGTAATGTGTCTACAATGCTGTAATGAGAAGTTCAGGGTCAAGACATTTTAAGATGGATTCTAGTATGAAGTAATTTTACCTTTTAAAACAATTATTTATTAAGAGCAGAGTACTTGCATAGGTACAGCTAGTTAATATATAATATAAAGAAATAATATTATAAGGAAAGATGACTGTTTTGTACGGCTTATGAAATACTGTTGATACAAACCTTGGTAAATGAATTGGAAAAAGAATTCTCTCAATGGTTCACTAACAGATTTTTGTCACAAGGATGTAGACTTTTGTAGATTAAGCTACAATGAAATAAGCAAGTACCAATGTGGAGTATTCACACTAATAATATAAGGTGACAATTATACCTTCTAGGAGAGTCTGTATATTACATATTATCATTAACAAGACATTTTTTAATATTACTATTTCCCTGATTCTAACTATCAAACCTGTTTTATATTAGTTATTTTCAAGGTAAGTACTATGAGACATCTTATTACAATACAAGATTGAAGAATTATCAAATAAGACCATTAGGCACAGTTTTATAGTCAATCATGTAGTAAGATCTCTTGCAAAAAGATCATAAGGGTAATCATTGAAGAACATTGTACAATGTTTTATCCACTTTTTTAAAAATACAAAAGTACAACAATTTTCATTTAAATTTCACTGTACATCCTGCAAATGGTGACAGACTGATGATGTGGATGACATTAGTTAATTGCAGGCCATGGATTATTGTGCTCAATAATACTCAGATTGAAACTGATTATAATATTGTGCTATGGACAATGAGAATACTTGCTCTTACAGGCTCCATGAATAGAGCCTACTTGTGTTCTAATAATCCTTATTAAGATACTAACATGGATGAATACTGTGTTAATCTATGCACTAATCTAAGTTTCACTTTAGACAAAGTGGATAAAATATTTCATTAAATATTTGCTTTTTGTCTTCTAGTTTCATTTTATTTTCTCTAAGGAATAATATATTTGTAAAAGGATTACTGATTCTATTATTGTAGCAAACATTTGAAGAAAACTATAATTTACTTCAACTTTCATCAGGACTTTACAATACTATGTTTCTAAATAAATCATGCCTTTTGTACACATTACTTCATTTTAAATTTTTTTGAAATTGAATTTTAAAAGAATTCTCCTTCAGATTTTCCTGACAAATACAAAATAATTGAAAAATTTTGGGATTCAAACTACCTACTCAGTAAAAATCTGAAATTTTGAAAAGTACAGTAAAACTTGGCCAATGTGTAATCTAAAGGGACCAATATTTTTTTCCACATAGACAAGATTCCGCATTATGTAATTTAACATTGCCAAATTTGCATTTTCTGGAACAGCGATTTATGTTCATATTAGACAGATTTCCACATTATACGTTGCATACACATTACATTGAGCAAGATTTACTGTACATAATTATGGGAACCAAAAAGAATTTCTCAATTATGAACTTGATTCAGTGAAAAAGAAAGTTCAAGATAATCAATATTTTAATTTATCAAGGAACAAGTTGGCTAACACGTGTAGGAGGAAGATTAAAAATAAATAAACAAATTCAAGATGTCAAATAATTTGAATGATGAACATTCAAGTTAACAAAGTCACATTGAATTTTTGACATTTAAACAAACAAGTTATTTGTCTGAAGGAAATTGCTATAAACAATTTCAAATTTGTCGCATTGAAAACACTAAAACGTCAGCAAAAATTCAAATTCTTCACTTTATTCATATTATTGTAACACTAGAAGGCAACAATAATAGTATAAAATATATTTTATCAATATCATTTAATTTCAGACAGGAAAAAGATAAACAAGAAGTGAACCAAGAAAGAAGGGAGATTAAATTTAATACTTTTTTGCAATTTGGTGTAATCATGGCTTTTTTATTCTGAAACATACAAAGGATTTTCATCAACATAATAATTCCTTTACAATTTAAGTGAAAACTCAGAACACCATTCAAGTAAAATAATATAGGTGTACAGTGCTTAATTTATAGCAAAACAAGAAAGGGGTTCTGAATTTACATTTCTAACTAAAGCACTTCTATTGACTGAAATAGTCTGCATAACGATTACAATATTAAATATATTAAGACTTATATTGTATGACAATGTTATAAAGCATTCATTTTTGTGTAAATGCAGTTGTGACATTCATTAACGCAACCGAAAATATTGTTCTCAAATTTTCCTTACTTAAAAAGCAAGAGAGCCCATTTCTTTTTGTTCCCCTGAAAATTAAGCACTGCTGCTATAATCTGTATAAATAAATGGATAGAATAATGAAAGTGACTGTCCAAATAAAATGATTATAATTAGGTTATGTTAACATAAATCTCCCAAGGAAATGGCAACCAATCTCATGCAGAATTCTCTTTCATTTATATTTCTTCACACTGTTATCTAAAAAATGCTTACTTGTTCATAAAATTTAAAAATTTATTTTCCTCACACAAAAGAGAAATCTTCAGCTTTAATGTAAATTTTTTTTTATCAAAAGTTTATTTGATTCAAGAGTTTATTCAACTCTTAAGTCTTAATTATCTCAACTCATTACTTAGTTAATATCTTACAATAAATTGATGCTTCATATTTGTAACAAACGGTCAGAATTTTTAATGTTAGTGATCATAAGCTATGATTACAATTCAAAAATGTATTTTCCATTTTAATTAGTATTTCCATAAAAATTCAGGAATCTTTGTACTTTTGCTTATGAATTCTTACTAAGTTTATATTGACAAATAATATTTCCTCATGTTTTAATTATTAAATCATGATATGAAATATAAAAGTGCATTATAAATTAAAGCATATCTTAATAGCAGCACCCATTGTTTCATAGTCTTTCAGATACAGAAAATTCTTCTTCAATCAACTTAACCCATTAACGATGCAGAACTAACTGTTCAATCAACTCTTGTTGTTCCATTTCAGTTTTATGAAGAGATTGTAATTGTACACCCAATCTTTCTAACTCGGTAGTCTTTTCAAATATTAAGGCCTGCAACAAAATAAAAAGTCAAGAAAGCCTACGGAGAGCCAATCTAAAAATAATTATTTGTTAACATCTTAAGGCAGGTATGAGAATGTAATGTGATTTACTGGTGCATTGCATTCGTGCAATTGTGTGCTTGTGCAAAAATTACATGTATTTTTTATCTTCTAGACAGAAATAATGTGCCAACATTGAATACATTCTCTTTTGTGCAAATGTAACCTGCAATTGCTGCTGTTCTGCTTCTCGCTGTTTTGATACAGACTTCAGAAGATTTCGAGCGCCAATAGCTTTCATTTTTTCCTTTTCTACTTCTTTGCCTAATGTGTCAACCATTAGAATAAAACCGTCGGCTATTTTTTGAAACTCAGATATTTCTGAAAAAAAAAAATCATGATACCGTTTCGGAAATTCCTTGGAAATACTCAAAATCGCATGAAAAGTCCTCTTACTTTCGACAAAATCCTTGCATTCTTCTTTTAATTCATTAGTTTGTTGAGAAACTTCGGTTTCCACAACACGTATTTTATTTAGTTCATCGAAGTATATACCATGTTTGGCCAATGACTCGGCCATTGTACCCAGTGTAATGAAAATTAATCGGTTACCCAATTTCGAAGACCTGCAATATTGCACACGCACCAGCCCTCATTTATATTCACTTCGCGCAGCTTCGTCGGAACCCAGGATCGAACGTAGTTCGTTTCGTGCAGCGTACTCGTATACTCAGTGAAGCAGCATATGACATGTCGAGAATACGAGAAAGAAAACACAGAAAAGATTCTGATACATCAATTTATTTAAATATTTGTTTACAACTAACAATGGGATAAAATAAACCAACACTTTCGGATGTCAATTTTTCAAGGACAGATTTTGTGGACGTCTTGAATTTCACTGTTATAATGCCGGGCTTACTTGCAAATATATCAGACGGAAAGGATTTTCAATGACCAACACTAAAACTCAAAGTGGATCTATGAAAGAAGAATGAAAGTTAAATTAAATATTTAGTCAATATTTGGATAGAAAATGCAGACTTTGTTCAAAAATTTCAACAGGAGTGTATTTGTTTCAAGTAATACATTTAAAATATTTGTAAATTATAAGATCATAATATTCCTTGACTAACTACCAATTAATTAATTTTAAAAAAGTTTAATAATATAATTCAAATATACATTAAAGTTTAGAAATGTTAAAAACTTTCACTGACAACTTAAATTTTAGAGGGGAAGATGATTGAGAAGAGCTGCTAATTGTACCTAATAAATAAAGTTAATACATCTTGTTACAGTTTTATTAGTATCAATGGGCACGTATCAGAGTTGAGTACATTAAGATTTGTGAACATGCACATTTTGTATAAGTTATTGTTGTAATTTTCAATGAAAAAAAGAGAGGGTTGAAAGACGCATTTACGGGAACAGTCAGCTGACTGACAGTCCCGTTATAGAGACAACTGAAAATCGGAAATATGTCTCAAATTATTCTTTAGGATTATCACCTCTCTATTTACGTTTAACTGCGATGTTGACTACACCAATTTCAATTCAATTCTAAATGTGTATATCGTAGAACGTCAATAACGTAATTGATGTAATTAATATAGTATGTAGCTATGCATTTTAGCTTATAGCAGTATTTCGGCGCATCCAAGCGGTAATTCACAATTCGAATGGTAACTCTGTAATACACAAGTGCATTCCCGAACGTAAAATTATCTTGCAACCAGATGTCCTTTGCAGTTGCATTGTGGCAAAAAACAAGACAGCTTCTCTCTTTGCTCCAGACAGCGTGGTGGGGGAGTCTGGCACGAGAGTCTGGTTTCGTCTGTGCACTGTCTCGACCTTCTCGCGGATGGATACAGAAATTGCAGCATGTAGAATTGTGCATTTTGTACTCTCTGATTTTGTGATTGGTCGGTGGCTGGGACCGGTTTGGTTATAGGTACTATATGGTCTGAAATGGTCCTTGAAGGTGGGCGCGGTGGGCGAAGGGCCTGCTAAAGTAATGGCAAGGGCCAAATCAAGATTAATAATAAGGTCGCCTTGAGCAAAAGCACGCCCATCAAGCGTCGCATTAGAACTATGATTATTGCTATATGAAATGCAACGCGACAAGACACAATGTCTTCCTATATTTGTTACATGTTACCAACAACATTACTTGTTTGTTTGCATTTTGCAGCTGTGAACGGTAAGACAGTTAAAATGCTTTTGTTTGTGTGTATACATTAGATGCAAAGAAGTTGTTTTAGACTATTTTTCGCCACTCGTTTTAGAGTATTTGTTTGCTTGTTTTTTTGTGATCACTTGGTATTTGTCATTAAGAACAACATTTATATTTTGTTGTTATTTAAACGTGGTCTACTATTTGAAAATAGTCTGTGTTTTTATTGTTGTTTCAACATTTTGTATAATTTACGTCAGAGGTTGTTCTGACATTTGTGACATTTCTTGACATTGAATAATGTCTGCCAAATTATTCGAATTGCCTATTTTTATGTGTGAGGTTATAAAATATTGAGGAAATGTCAATATGTTGTAGGACTATTATGTCACTGTGACTTCTGCAAGGAGACTAATTTCACATGCATCACTGATGGGTATTGCTTCACAACCACCTCTTTGGATAAAGAAACCGGTAGTAAAAAACATGCATACAGGTATGTAATATTTATGTTTAAAATGCATATTATTTTTATTTTGTTTGTCTTTTTTTTCTTTTCTTTCATAATTCTCAATAATCATTCAGCTACTGAAGTGTTTGTGCAGTGTTCTCCTTTTATTTTTTCCATGCATGCAAACTTTCAATGACAAAATATAAAAATAAATATATGACAGATATTTTTTGTTGTCATAAAAATATTTCATTGATATTGTCATATGCAGGAATTTCACATCATGACTTAAGTAAATATTTACAATTTACTGTGACATTTGGATTCGACATATATAAAGAACTTGCACATTATAATTATTTTATTTCATGTTACATTTTGATTTTTATCTTTATCATAACCATATGCTGTAGACCTGCTGATTTCATTTCAGTTTTGAGGAATTGAATCTTAGTTTGTGACTTATTGTTTTGGAAAATAAAGAGTCAGAATTGAATTATGAATTTATTAATTTACAAATTTTAAATATTATTGTTGAAAATGGATTTGAGTGTGTTTGAATTTTCGTGTGAAAGAGAAGTCAATGTATATATTGTCACAGCCATGTATGAACTCTGTCACTATTGCCTTGTGAGACTAGGACCTGCCATGGCCTGACAGCTTTGTTGCAGCCGTTCTTTCTCAAATTATTTCAAATCTTAACGACAAATCTTTCAGCATAATTAGTACAGAATGTTATATTGAAGAGTAAACAGTCTGAAGTTGCAGAGTATGCCTCTTCCTTCTTTCCACTTGTATATGCAAATACTGCAAAATGTGTTTCAACAATTGGGATTCAGAGTGAACTATTACTTACTTTAAATATTTTGTGATAAACGTCTTTTTCATATCACAGTTTATACTTTTTACTCTTAAAAGAATCCCTCAGTTAGTTTTTCTCCAGAATACTTGCAACATAAACTAAAGGGTATACAAATTTTTGGAAAATTGATGATTTTAAAGAATAAAATAGGATGAATCCCAAAACTTAAGGATTTGGGCCCTAATGATGACTAAGAAACAAATTTTCTACTGAATGAACTTGTTTGTGTAAAGTAGTAACAGTAGGCAATGTAACAGGTTATAAGAAAATCAACAATTGGTGCTCTCCTCTCTTGAATCTACCTGCTGAAATGATTCAAGCCAGGAAATGTTCAGAAATACAATTTAGTTCAGACCATAATGTCGTCATTTCTTTCTCAGGTATTCACAGAAAGAACCACAGCAATATTGTGATTGATCGTGTGCTTTTCATTTTTGTTGTATCAATTTCAGCATAAATGTTAGAAGGAAACTAAAGTTGAACATTAATCTTTTTAACAAGTGTGAATGAATTATATTCCAAAAATAAATCTTATTTGATGATTGGGAGTGGTGAAATGAAAAACAAACATAAACCTATAGAAGTATTTACTGCATTCACAGGGCAGGAATAAACCAAACAACTTGCTTTGGAATGAGGCCCAAAATGCAAGGCTGTAACAATTTGGAGTGAAAGATTGCATGTTTGCTGAGAGAAAGCACGTCCATGAGAACTTGTGAATCAAAAATTGATTTCTGCCCCATTAATAGCCGTGCTGCCCCTTTCCTGCCATGTTCACCATGTTGTGTGTGTTATCAATGGTTTTCTCTTGTAAGTTAGGCTGTTATGGTAGGTTGTGTGTTTCTAAGAAGAGCCAAAATCAGCTCATTCATTGTAATTGATTATGGATAATTATTTCAGAAAATGATGAAGGACAATTTGAAAAGTGTTTTATATCTGGAAATTGTGAATATGTTTAATGTATTATGTATTTGTGTATTTAGATTTACTTCTGCTGTCTCTATCTCTCTTCCCTTGTTTCTTATTTATTGTATGGATAATATTAAATTTAGGTGCTCAGCAACCAGCATGGGTAACATGACAGTGACAAATACGTCATCTATTGTGAAATGTGGCAGAAATTTTTGTGGGATGTTGCTCTATCTTGTTCACTTCTGTAGAGTGGAATTCTGGCTCATGACGGTTGCTGGGAATGTCACAGCTGATGTGTGTGTCGTCCAATGTCCTGATAGCTGTGTTGTTGTACTGCTGATGAAGGTGTGGGGACAAGGGAAACAGTTTCCCACCGGAGTTTGCTGTAACATGCCAGCGGCCAGCTGAACGTGCCCATTTGTTCTCCATGCTGTGCTGTCAAGATGCTGACTACTGCAACAAATTTTTGGAACCCACTCTGGCCCCGCCTCCTACCAGTCCTGCTGCCCAGCCTCCTGGTGTTATTACTTCTGGCGTTGTAGGTAAGGCCCTGTTTTCCTTCACCCTCCTGTAATGTTCACATCTCTGTAATAGCCCTAAATATAAGGAAATAATATTCATAGTATGTGGCATAAACTGATTTTATCAATGTTTTGGCTAAAGTTAAATCACTTTTCAGTTAAATTTCCAATTGAAAAATGTATTGTTTGTATGCTACTTTGTATCTTCCTAAAATTTTTCCACTAATGTCTTTTAAGTGATTGTAAACAAACTTCTGTAAAATACAGGATTTGATACTAAGATAGCACTCAGATTTTTAGTTTTTGTGCCTTAGTTCATCTCAAAATAAATATTTAGGAAAATATATTTTAATCTGTTTCGAAGAACAAAAAAAATGTTCGTTTGTACTTTTTCAGAATTAAGTTTATGCTGGAATTATGTAATACACAGGAATTATTATTTACTGTAGTTTGACTGGATCAAAATGTAAAGTTAAAACCTAAAAAAAATATTAGCGTAACATTCTATTGTATACTTACTTTTGAAGCCTGTTTTAACCTATTTGAAACTGTAACATTTGCCATGTGCCTTTTATAAAACCTCAACTCTGATGATTTGGATAATAATTGCAGTAATTATTTTCAACAATTGTTTGTTGTATTTAAATGTGTTATCTCATCCTTGTCACTGAATTAAAATTATGATAGACTTTCGCTGTCCGGGATAGTCATATTAAGGTAATTCATAAATAATGTTTTAAGATATTTTCTTACAGTAGAAACATTTTTATGCCACTTAAAAATGATGTGAACATTATTTGCCTATTTATCCCTTTCAACTTTTCCTAGCCATTTGGTAGGAAAAGTGTGGGCTTGTGTTGTCTGGTGATTAACCTCTTTTATTTAATTGATACCGTTCATCTGTTCCAGCTTGTCTTGGGCATCGACTAACGTAGGAAATCTGTAACTTATGTGTTGTGTTTTGTGTCTAACCCTTTGTCCTGTTTGATGTAGGGTTTTCAAGAGTGTGTTTTTTTGTGTGTCTTTCTCAGATAAAATATTTTCTTGAGGTTGAGTTGACTAAACCTTTGGGAATTGTTGAAGTGTGATATGCATGCAATTTGGGAAGTATCTAAAACTAAATACAACTCTTTGAAAATATGCAATTGGTCCTGATCTTTTTGTTTTCAAAGAAGTTAAAATTAATGAAACATTCATGAAAACCAAATTAAAAGAAATGAAGGCTTTGGGCTACAATTACAGTCTGTTCTCAAAAGTCTTTGAATGAATATGGTAGGAGAGAAACAGCACGGCTGATTTATTGAAGAAATACCAGATTTTTATAGATTTAATGAAAGCGCACACTTAGTCTCTTAAATACAAAGAAGTGTGTACACATTTTCTTTCTGCAATAATAATGACATCCATTTTACCCCCATTAAGTTCTAAATGATCCTGACTTCTTCTGATCCATTCATTCCCTCATTTTTGTTGATTGGTGTGAGAAACTACTTTGTGATTGGTTGTTATGAAATTGAGATCAACATAATAGGACTTAACACTTTTGAGAAGTAATCTTCATAGATTCATCACATTAAGAAGTTATAAAAACTAATCAAATGTCTTAAATTTCTCTTATTTGAAATTTTCCTCATGGACTTAATAGACGTTTTTAATAATATTCAAATGAAGAGATTGTCTGTCAGCCATTGAAGCGTGTATGTGTGACGTCATTTGTCTTGTCCATCAAGTTGTTGGAATATTCTCCACTTGCAAATTGACTAGAGAAGCACATTTTTATGCTTGGTTACACACATTTATTTTTAGATTATTTAGTTCTGAAAAAAAATTTAAAAATTATAGTATCAGCACATACTAAATTTATTCATAAGAACGTAGGAATATAAAAAAGGATATAAAGTGTAACATATTATCTATTAGTAAACTCAGAATTATCATTCTTATATAATGCACATAAGAATTCTCATTCTGTTTTGACAAATTAACTTGCGTTAAGGGGAACTGGAAGCATTATTAGACCAGTTGTACATTCTCAAGTAGAACAGTAATTAGTGCCATAATAGTTGTCTCTTAAATTCACAATTTTTCCATACATTAATGCAAGATTTCCATGAGGACTGGGTGAGTACAAAAGAGAAAAGATTAGTTTTACATTTTATGAAAGCTAGAAGCATCGTATCGCAAATTGTAATGTTCACATGTATTAGAACATGGTATTCCATGACGAAAAAAATGTGGGCTTATGTTTTCACAATGGTTAACATTAATACACTTTACTCTTCATATTACTTTCTTGTACTTTCTGTGTGGAAATAGTTACGTAATGTAGCAGAAAAAACAGTGCAAATAAATAGACAGAAAAACATGTTTTGTGTGTGCAGAATTATGGAAATATTTTTTTATTACTTTTGTATTACTTTCTCGAATACTTAGTAGAGTCAAAAAGCACATTTTGGGGGTTCATCTTGAAAAAGTTATTTTTCTCGCATCTGCCAGTTCACCTCGTTTTCTGTGAACAAAAGCAGCAGCTAAACCAATAAACAGGATTTTCACCAAAATGGATGTTCACTGATCAACCTGACCCAACTCAAGGTTCTGCAAATTTGAAACAAGATTTTTTTTTATTTTGGGGTACTTTAAGGGGCATTCTTAAAAAGTAAAGATGGGCTCAAACTTTTTTCATTATATTTTTCGCTTGAAAAACAAAAAAGGCATAGGCTGGCTTTCATTAAAACCTGAATTTTCAAAAATTCCCTTCTACAACTGCAATATTGAAGATAAAGGTCTATTTTCTTAATGAAATCTATTCTTCAAAATTAGAACTTTAATTATTGTCATGCACAATTTTTTTAAAGTACAAATAGTTTTTGACTAATTTTGAGTGAGATTGTGACAATAAAAAAATGCAAACAAGGTTTTTTTCTTTACATTTTTTACTTGAATAGAGAAAAGTTTGCTTCATAGTATGGCATAAATCAGATTTTGATTAAAACCTCTGAAATTTTAAAATTTGCAAAAGTTCAACTTAGCCAGCTTATGGTGAAACGAATAATAACTTTGATTGCAGAACCCGAGTGCTAAAGTTGAAATCCCAGCCATGGGCAAATATTTTTGCTGGCTGGGACTTTCATATTTCAATTAGTATTATTATGTTACAAAATTTATATCCAAGAAAGTATGTGCTCTTATAGCCCCACTAGTTGTTGATAAAAAAAATTGCTATTTTTATGTTATTTAACCATGCTTATTTCAAAAATAGAGAGCTTGAGCTCTGAACATAAATCATTGGATTTTTTTCTCTATCTTTTCTTTTCCTGCTAACAGCACAAAACATATAGTATTAAATAACTGTTAGTATATATTCAAAATATTTTGGATTCAAGACTGCAAATGCTGTCCTTTGGATTGATGGGCCAGGAACTAAATGTTCTACTGAGAATGTGAACTGCAATCTGTCTGAAGGTCAAATACTCTTTTGCTGTTACTGCACAACTTCTTGGAGATGACTATACTTTCATGATCTGTTCATCTGACCTAGTTTCTGTTCTTTTTGAATTCTCGTATTCTTTTATGAAAGACTGTTCGAGGTCAGACTCCGGAGCTTCTTTTGTTCAGCGGCAGCAGAAACATCTGCTTTGCAAGGTAACCGTGTGTGCGTGTGTGTGCCCATCAGGTGCCTGGACCAACAGCTCGTTTACCCCCCTGAGAACCCATTCCTGTGCCACCCTGCCGACAAGCTCAACGACACATTCGTCATCGAGTGCTGCAAGAACCATGATTTCTGCAACCTCAAACTGAATCCAACCCTGCATGTGCGCCCAACAGGTAGGTCAGAACTTCACATTCTACTGGTTGTGTGGGCTTTTGCAGATGGTGTTGTAATCTCTGGATGTCTGGACAGTCTTGTTTTTGACTTGACTTAGCTGACACTTTGATTACCTTATTGTGGCTTTTTAAAGAACTGTGGTCATAAGATAGTTGAAATGTCAGCTGTAGCTTAAAGACTCCACTGCACATACAGTAGAGATCCAACACCTTCAGCTGCTCACATCAAGGATCTGATAATTCATCAGTTAGCTATTTCATCATAATTTTGAGAACCCTTAGAAGTTACAAAACAGCTCCAGTCACTTTTCAGATTTAACCACTTCATTCAACAGATTCGTAAATTGGTGAGCTTCAGTGTTTAACTTAATGCATCAATTCTTGATCGTTGGATAGAAGTAATTTTATTTCGGATCAGATTAAGTCTTCTTGATAAATTGTAAAAATTAAAAGAAATGGAATGCTGATTCTCATAAATTATTGAATGGTATGCATATATACATAAATAATGGCATATAGCAGTAACTTTTTCAGGTATTTTTGTTTTATTGTAATTGTGTGCAGTTTGAACACTGGGAGTAAGGGACCTCTTCAGTGTGTGCATGCCATTTTGGAGTATATGTTTTCCCACAGTGGAACATAGTTGTAACATTCTCATAACATTGCTTTGGTTTGGGACCGTTGGAAAAACAAAGTTTCTGTGCCAGCCTTGCTAATAATTACAATAATAATTGTGATTGCTAAATGAGTGTATGTATGGTCGTAATCTTTGTGAATATACCTTAATATTTGTTGAATCAATCATTTGAAGAGCTATGTGTTAACAATAATTTCAAATGAGCATATATGTCAATAATAATTTAAGGCATCTCTGAAAGTTTTTTAAAAATTGTGAAATTTTTTTGTCAAAGGAAAAATGTAGTTTCAAGTTAATTTTCTATAGATGTATTTAATGTATATCCATTCTTCTTTCATCTTTCCAATTTTGGTAAATATTAATGTGTTTGTTAAATGCTTAATTTAAATTGGAGCTTTCTAAGTGTTTATTAATGTTTATAATTTTCTTGGATATTCTGTCATATTGTTATTTTCATGACTTAAGCATCCTTGTTCAATTCTAGTTAGCATTGATATAAATTTTATACATTTTCTGTGTATTTCATGCAGTGATGATCAAATCTGTGTATGTAAGCAAACTGAGATTTCTGAAACATCTGGTAACTGATATTCTTGTTGTCCAAAACAGAATTAAGTTTATTTTAAAAAATAGCTGCATTTTCACTCTTTATTTCTACCTACTTTAATAATTAAATTCAATAGAAATAATATATTCCACTCTGCTAAAATATTTCTAGTTATTTAGTTTTAAAAAATTGTAATTTATTAGATAATAGATCAGTGAAATACTACCATTGAGGTGTATGGTAAAATTTTTTCCCGACAATCACAGTCACTCACTTATAATTGAAGGAGTCTGTGCAATGTAGTGTTTTTGTAAGGTAGAGGAAAAAGAAAACTTGTGGAAATCCAGACATTTCCCAGTTTGTGTATACACTTCTACTTTCTATGCTCATATGAATGCTGTAATCATAATGTTGCATAAGGGTGAAGCAAGTGTAATTTAAGGTCTTTCTTTTGAATATGTAAAATAGGGTTATTATTCTGTTACCCGACTCGTTCAATTGTGATGTTGGCGACGGAATACGAATGCGAAACCGATTCTCTCGGCTTTCTTTGGACAATTATGAAGTGATGAGCCATGTAAGGAGCATAACATGGTTTGCCGTATCCCATCATACCCAGTGAAAACATCAGTATTTTTTTACATAAGATTCCATCCACAACGTTGGTTGCTTCCGCAGCCACCTGCGCTGTTTAGGTTGGCACAACCGCATTAGTTGCCCGTACTAATTTATATGAAATTAATTCATTTTGTCGTCTCATCTCCCCTCATAAAGGTAGAATTCCATCACAAAAAACTTGTTACTACCTTATTCTCGTTGGGACGTTGTAGCACTTAGACACTTCCGTGCAACGTAGCCATGATTTTTCAGAATAACAGTCTAGAATAGTCATACATTCCTTTTCCAATGCAAGTGCCCAAAGGCATATTTCAAAGAGAGAACTCAATCTGTTTGGTGAGGCGGGCAACTGGACAAATGCCCACCTCACTGGTCACAGGCCAACTGAAATCCGCGAAGCCCATTGACTCTTATAGGTTCTAACCTGTTAGGAAAAACGCCAATAAGGGATGATTAACAAACTGTCTCTTCTGATGTATTTCATTTCAAAGGCCCACCCACTCAGACCCATCTCCAATGTTTGCGCAAGGGCTCGATGATCTTCGGGCTCCTTTTTATACAGCAGTGTCTGAGAAATATGGCATTCAGGCTGATGCGAACTATTCTCTCCAAGGCGACATCCCAAATTAAATGACCTACTGTATGTGAATATAAGGTTTGTATGAGAAGTCTCAGAAAAGGCTTCGAAAAAATTGGTTTATTTCTGATATTGCTACAATGCCTCAAAATTGTTCAAAGTACCCTTGAACTTCAGCACACTTCTGCCAGCGGCTTTTCTACGACTCTAAAGCACCTTGGAAGGCAAGATTCAGAAGGTCCTTAAGGGTACGAGTGTAAACTACTTTGACAGCACTTAGCGTCTCACAGTGGTGTTCTTTGAGGGAGGATTTCACTTTTGGGAACAGGAAATGTCTGCTGGTGCGAAGTCGGGTCTCTAAGGGAGTTGGGGAATTAGAAAAGTAGTCGTTTACCTGGAAGCAGGTGTGGCTGGGTGCATTGCCGTGATGCAACTTCCGGCCATGAAAGGGCTTCAATCGTTTAACTCTGTCTTCTTAGCACTTATATGTAAAAAGCACCAGTCTCTGTCTGCCTCTCAGGTATAAACTCGCTTGGAGTCGAAGTAAACGAGCATGGCTTTGGATTTGCTCCATTAAGCTTTTTTTAACGAAGTGATGCCATAGTGTGCCATTCAGAACTTTCCCGCTTTGTTTCCGGGTCGTATTCGAATATCCAAGTTTCATCTCCATGATTGCGTTGTTCAAAAAAAACCGGGGTCTTCTTCAAAGCGTTTCAGGTCTTTGCAAGTAGACACTCGACTCTGCTATTGATCGTCCGCCAAAAACTTATTGCCGGGCCTTGGTACTGAAAAAGTGAAGAAATATTGTTCCTGTATAAAGTTTACTTCCTATAACACATTGTGGAATGTTCAATATATGTGTTTTGTGGGTCCTTGATACGGGAATCGATTGACGGCAAAACAGGGTCTGTGGTTAACGCTAGTTCCAAAATAGTTCAGCCAATTGTCTTCAAAATTGAGACATCCTGAACGTTTTAAAACAACACGAAACTCTCTGAATTTGCAATGGATGTTTTGATTTTTGAGGGTACTTTACATGAATCCTCAATAATTTGAAAATTTTCTTAAAAATTGCTCCAACTTTTTTATTTAACTTTGTAGACGGATAGTGTGAAAAATGCTTAAAACAATTTATGGTGGAAAGATGTATTTCATGGTGTAATTCCAGATTTTTTGAAAATTGCAAAATTTCAACTACAAAAAAATCTGCGTCTTCATTCAGCTACAATATTGAAGATAGATTGATTTCCTTCGTGAATTTTTGTTTCAAAGACAGCTTAAAATAATGTCATATACATTTTTGTGGATCAAGAGTGGATCTGGGGGTGAGGGGTTGAGGCGATCAATATTAATTTTGCTGATATATGTTCAATATTTCAATTTCATTAGAGGGCTGTGTAATTGCCTGGGACCCTTAAGATGTAAAGGTGGTCCTGCATACTAAGCTATTATAAAAGATTCGAGACTTCCCAGCCCTTCAGAGGTTGTCTTCCCCTTGACCCTTCATAAGCCTCTGCTTGAAAAGGTGGGGCTATAAAACAGTGTTTAGCATTGGTATGTTGTAAATCTGAGGGTTCATATGCATGGTAAAATAACTACATTTGTTGCTTATTTTATATTCCATTAAATAGTACTGTATAGAGGAGAAAGTTTTTGTTATATAGAATGTGAGAATGTATGTTGTAAACCGAATGGGAATTGGGATTTTAGACCTCTTTAAAATGCCTTAGATATTAAATAGAATACTTTTTTCAGTAACATGAGATTACAAATTGTCACTTTTGAGCAAGTAAAATCTTTGAGAATTATCTGATCATCACTGCACTAAAAAAATAATAATTTGCTAAGAATTGAAGGATTTTGAGCAACATAGCAATAACCCTCAGTTTTGTATGCTTATGGGAAAGCAGTTTTTGTAAATATGGCCTTTTTTCAATTTTTACTTTCACATCTTGCTGCTTTCTCTATACATATTGTAGTTCTATGAAAACATTTGTGCTGCATTTGGATTGTAATGTTGGCTTATTGGTTTTGGGATGAGGGATTCTGATATCTTTATTTTGGAAGTGAGAAATGAGGGTTTTCGTTATGTTGTCCTTCCTCCTTCAGGATTAAGAATTATAGATGACCTCTGTGTTGGTGTTATCATTAATACAAATATTGTACAACTCATTTAAAAACCCTCATTTGTTTACAGGTCAACCAACCAGCGATACAGTTGGTACCTTAAATACTATACAGGTTGTTTTGATAGCGGTTATTGGTACTTTCTTTGTAGTCCTTGTAACCGCAATTGCAGCATGGGCTTGCATATGTCGGCATCCACCAAGAGGTGGCCATCGTTTACCTCCAGGTGATGAGTCTTTAGAAGCACCAGATCACCCAATCTTAGGCGGGGTATCTCTTAGAGATATGATTGAAATGACAACATCAGGTTCTGGGTCAGGTAAGAACAGTACTTTCCCATGCTTACATGTAAATATTTTGTTTTTTGTTATTTTTGTAATTTCATACTTCTTGGACTATAATTTCATAAAAACTGTTAATTGTAATATATTCATTTCTTACACTGTGGATTCCATGTTTTAGGTTTGCCTCTCTTAGTGCAGCGTAGTATTGCCCGACAAATTCAGTTGGTGGATATTATTGGTAAGGGTCGTTTTGGAGAGGTATGGAGAGGACGATGGCGTGGAGAGAATGTTGCTGTCAAGATTTTTAGTTCAAGAGAAGAACGATCTTGGTTTCGAGAGGCTGAAATCTATCAGACAGTTATGTTACGTCATGATAATATCCTTGGATTCATTGCAGCTGATAATAAAGGTAAAAATCACATATCAGTTATGTAAAAGTTATTCACTTTGCTTTCAATGATGTCAAAGACTTTAACAGCCAAATTTGCTTAGCAAACACTTTCCTTTTAACTTCTTGGATGCATTTCATTGTTTAGAATATGAGCAGAAAGTCATGACAGCCTGTCATCTGTCAATTCATTTCACTATCATTCAATTGACTGCATTTACATCAATCTATTTCTGCCTTAAATTGAAAGTATGAAGAAGAACGTTGATATTTTTATTTTCTTTGTTACCAACTTTTCACAAATGAATTTTAATTTCTTTATAACATCTTTTGTTTAGATAATGGCACATGGACGCAGCTATGGCTTATCACTGACTACCACGAAAATGGTTCTTTGTTTGATTATTTGAATCGTACCACCATTGACACTGCTGGTATGATACGCATGTCCCTGTCTATTTCCACAGGGCTTGCTCATTTGCATATGGAGATAGTAGGCACCCAAGGTTTGTTGCTTATTAATGCAATGTGTAGAAAAGTGTGTTTGAATAGTGAATTAGAATGTAGTACTAGATGCAGAAGACAAAACTTTGTTTATTGTGTTCTGCAGTTGTTAGCTATGTGAACTACTATGATGAATATATTTGAGCCAACATCCAACCCTCACTAATTGGTGGTTTCTTATCTTTGGTGGCAATAAACATTGAGTGATTCCTTATTTTTATAAATTTATATTCTTTACAAAAAGTAAAGATCTTAAATTGGTTGAAACAAGTTTTTTTTATTTGATATATTCCAACTTACAATATTCAATTAATTATAAACTATAACAGAATTTACATTGAGTGTAACTGGAAATAACACTTCTGATTTGCTACCATTATAGTCTGGTTGTTTTATTGTTAATAACTAGTGCAGGGCTGTTCAAATGCCAGAATAAGTCCCAGAATGCCTCCGGTTGCCCACTGAAGTGGTCTGTGTGGTACTCGCCTTTCACTAGCTTGAGCTGATTACTTCCACACATCTCCTTCCCTGCCCCCGCCCTAAGGCTGACTCACTAAACAGTGGACCACCCAGCTGATGGTCCCCCTCTGCTGGGTCAGGGCATGCTAAGTGAGCTGTCCATTTGAGAAGTCCTTAACTAATGTATAAAACTAATGCACTAATATATAAATGAATAACAATATTGAGCTGTTATAACAGGTTTATGATCTTCAGGCTTGTTTATTTTTTTGGGACTTCATGCATCTAAATCTGGTCTGTAAATCTTTGATTTCTAGGTAAGCCTGCAATTGCTCATAGAGATCTCAAGACAAAGAACATCCTGGTAAAGTCAAATGGTACATGTGCCATTGGAGACCTTGGTTTAGCTGTGCGTCATGATGTAGCCACAGACACTGTAGATATCCCTCTGAATAACAGAGTGGGGACAAAACGTTATATGGCACCTGAGGTAAAAACTTTGTTTTACAAATTGAAGCATAGAAAGCAATAGTGAGCTATTCTACATATTTTTCCAACATGGAGACATTTACAGGATAACTAGTTGAATGTGATGATCTCCGATGCCAACACATAAACTGTTTTAAAAGTATTTTTATGTGTTGAAAATTTCTTTCATTCTTCATTTCTTTCTGCATAGCTTTGTTCAAATATATTCGTGCAGAATCTGTCATTGGATTTAACAATGAATCTTAGTAACTGATTATGTTATACTCCACTTCAAAAATTCCCAACTTCAAAATTATAATCGCCATAAAATATACTTGGAAGACATTGATGATGCGAATAGAGTTTAGTACAGCTACATTTTTTAAGATTTTGGCTAACAATGCACAAAGATCACCTATAAGCTGTTCTACTGGGTCTAATTTCTCTAATGCTAATACAAGATCATTCTCAATTAGTTCAGAAAATTCTGTCACAGTATCTTCTACAACTTCTGATTCTTCCCTGGATTTGCTTAACACTTCCATATTTTCTCCCCTAGGTTTTGAAGAGATTAAAACTCCACAAACTCTGTCTAATTTGTGTTTACTTCCTCTCCTGCAATTGCCCTATTAAAGTTTCGTATGCGAATCTTTATAAACATTAAAAGCCGACTACTTTGTATGTTTATGTGAATGAGGTGTTAGTTAAGTTTAATAAGAATAAGTTCGGGGTCACATTCATTTGAAAATCTGTATTTGTTTACTTAAGAATGTTGTGAGAGAGTCAAATGTTCATTCATTCTCTGACGTTATTAATCACTCTCTTTTTCTTGGTACTCCACAGCAGGGGTGGGGTTTGAGGCGAGTTCTGTCTACGTCATGGCAGTGCAGTGATGTCAACTTCATCAACAGAAAACTCAGCGTAATAGCGCGTCTTTGACCACACAACATTGAGAAACAAAGCAAGGTTTTTTAAAATTCTGAAGAAACTATTGAGTCACAAGAATGAGCACCCTATGCATAGATTGATAGAAAGAAAGGGAAAAAAGTGAGAAGTCTGCAATGTAAAGGACGAAGATGGGCAGCACTGCAAACTGAGCTGTGACGTTCAGATTGGAGCTCATAATTTCTACCGGGTCGTGCTGGGTTGGGCTGAGTGACAACTGTGGAGCTGGAGGATGAAGAAAACGCGTGCGCATAGTACTCACAGTTTTGTTTTCTCTGTATTCACTTGAAATTCTTCAAACTTAATAAGTTCCAAGGCAATACTGTTTGTAGATTTTTGCAAATTTATTTTTAAAAATATGGTATGGCCTTATGGATAAAACTTCAAATGAAATATGCCGCACAATTCACTCTTCTTCCAATTAATTTCACTTGTTCACTTAAAGATGTTAACAACAGTGTTGCCAATGTCTCGAAAGAAAATTAGGGCATATTGAGTGAAAATTGTTTTTGGGTACTGAAGTTTAATCAACGCCACCTAAGTAGATCTATTTAGGTGATGATTGTTAAATTCCCAGCTTACTCACTAAGATTGCAGTGCCAAAATATGCTAAAGCATGTTTTTGGTAATTTCTTTGAATGCTCTGGCTGTATCTGAAAACAAATTATCAGTTCTCCATCAGGAAACTGAGAAGTGTCAAATGACACCTCATATGTCTTCATTGGCGCACGGAAAGTGGTCTAGCCATAAGTGACAGAAATCACACATACACACATCTGCTCGCTCAACGAGTTATTCAAGTTATTTAAGTCAAACTCTTCCGTTTGACCCCACAAATTTTGCTACGCTCCTTTCACCATCTAACGGAGAAAGAAGGTATTATCTTGAGTGACGAAACAGGCAGATCTCAATTTTGCTCAGAGGCTTCTTTTAGGCTTGAGGATCTTTTACATGTAGCGAATCTACTACATAGGACAGCCGGCTTTACTTTCCCTCCAAAGGAAGGCGTACGAAGGTTTTTTTCGCCCTTTAAAATCCACGGCTTCGATCGGGTTTGAGCCCGCAAACTCTGCTACAACAGACCGGTACGCTGACTGTTATACCACCGAATGTTCAACATCCATTCTCCAATACATTGTGAAATAATCACATGATCAAGAATGACACGGAATTTGCTTTTAAACATTAAACATTTCATTTGTCTCTCCCAAAAGTCAATATAGTTTTTACTATTTTTTTAAGTAAAATGAAATATATTAGGCTGCAAGTTGTATTTAAAGATGTTTTGGAAAGACCGGGTTTATAGAAGGATGTGCCATCGTCCATCCAACACAATGCATTTTCCTCAAACCATTCATTCAGTTATCTCAATCCCTGGCCAAAGAATACAGGTTTATGGAAGAAATCGCCAATAAATGATTATTAAGCTGAAATTGACAGCTTCTGAGTTGAAAATACATACCTTATTAGTTGCTTTCAGACTCCTTGCTGACTCTTTCAATGCACAATGTGTGGCTCAATGGCTCTTAGTTATGACTAGCATACCCAGTACTATGACTTTCTGATGCCCTCGCATGGCCTTGAGCAATGTGTATCTGGCCAAAGGGTTATGATTTTTAACATGGGGCAGGGAGACACGTGAATAGAAGCCATGCCCATACACCTTCCCATGCTCAGAGAGAAGGGAGAGAAGGAATTCCTCATGGCCTATGCCTTGAGAGACAAGAGACTCGAAGGTCGAATCGATAAATTCCCAGTATTTGCATATTTTCCCTATCTGATAATACTTTTAACATCAGGAATTACAAATAACATTTCACTATTTCTATTCAAATTTACATTTACATTCTACTTCAAATAACATTTCTACACTATGCTTACTAATTCAGTTAATTTCTTCACATTTTACACCCTCTTTTGCGTAGATGACTTCTCCACTGTTATGTGCTACTCTACAAAATATATATAAAAACAATAAGTAATATATACAAGATATATAAATATAACAAATAATGTATGGAAGAAACTTTCTCCCTTTTCTGCTGGTTTCATTTGTAGTATTTTCACTACAATCTTTTTCACTTGTTTTCAGGAACATAGAACAAACACTCCTTGATTCATCACCAAACTTTCTATTTCTTTGTGCCACAGCAGCCCATCTGCAGAGTGAAATGGGGAGAGGAAATGGCTCTAGTTATGACTAGCATTTTCAGGAATGCAATGCTCTGAATTGAGTTCATTGGGCAGGTCTAGACTAGAGCAAAGACTATGTTGACATTTAGGAACAAAGGAGTGAGGAGAGGAAAAAGAGAGGGGCAAAGCAGCCACTACAGAAAGACATTTTAAATGCCCTCTGCATTGTAATTGTTTAAATGTGTGGGTACAATGAACAGATATTATCATAGAAGGAGAAATGCTGAATTGTTAATGTTTTTTCTCTTTCTTTTTATCATTGATATTACATAAGCCACATTAAGTAGCTAAAGCCTAAAGGAGTTTGCTTATGCTGTATATAATAAATTCAGTACAACAAACATTTATGTGCTCAAATTCTATCCCTGAAGAGAATCTCAAAACTAAACATCTCCAAGTTTTGTTTGTTTTTTTTTGTTGTATTTATTAAACAAGTTGTATAATTTAATTTTACATAATTATGCAAAATTCATTGCTGAGGTGAACAGCCTGTGTGCAAAAATCTGTATTCTCATGATTTGCTGTTTGTGTGGCATATATCACTATAATTTTCATTGCTTCAATTTATTTAGAAGAATTAATATGCTGCTGAAAAGTTTTTTATGAACTTGATGTTATTTTGTCTCAGGTGCTGGAGGAGTTGATCAACATGAATCATTTTGACTCCTTTAAGCGTGCAGATGTATATGCCCTGGGGCTCATTTTCTGGGAAATGGCTCGCCGATGTAACATAGGTGGAATTTATGATGAATATCAACTTCCTTTTTACGATCTTGTTCCTTCTGATCCCACCATAGAAGAAATGCGAAAAGTTGTGTGTGTTGATAGACAGCGTCCTTCCATACCTAATCGTTGGCAGTCATGTGAGGTAATTGTGTTATTTGTATTAATTATACTGAACATACCATGTATTGTGCAATCTAGTCAGCACAAGCATTCAAGGCCGAATGTGCAAATATTATGTGTATCGCTGCTTGTCACTTTGTCTATTGCTACAAAGCCTAGTGACAATAAAATGTTACTAATTTTCTTCATCATCATAATTGTTGCTGTTATTATTATTATTGTTGTTATTATTATTATTAATATTAATAATTATTCAAAATCATTAGCATATTCTTTCTTTGAAGCATAAACTATGATCTGGTATTCTTTTCTCAATAAATTTTTTTTTCCCAAGAGATGAATTTTCATTTAGACAGAAAAAGTTTCTTTGGTGTGTTTTCAACAGGACAAATTTCTTTGACAAAATTACACCTCAGTTATTTTATTTTTTAAAGTTATTTAAACATAATTATTTGCATTCAAAATCAATTAAAATATTTTATTGTGCATATAAAAATATATTTTGACATTTTAATAAGTTACATTTATTAATATATTTATAAAAAATCCCAGAGTCATGGAATGGTAAAACAGAAGATTTATTTAAAGAGTTGGTTCAAAAAGTTCTGAGAAAGTATGAAGTTGGGCACTGGGTCTGCTGTTAATGTTATTTTGAATTTAGATTTTTACAAAAGTTAGTTGTGAAAGTGAGCATTAATAAAAGTATAAGGAACGTAAGAATATTGTGTCAGAAGTTTTTTCTCTGTATTTTTCCAGGCACTGCATGTAATGTCTAAACTTATGAAAGAATGCTGGTATCAAAATGCAGCAGCTCGTCTTACTGCTCTCCGAATTAAGAAGACATTGGCAAATCTAGGTGCAAATGAAGACCTCAAAATATGAATAAAGAGAATGAAACCTCTTCCTTTGTAAAAATAAAAGATAGAAACACTAGCAAGGGAAGGCAACACAAAGTATAACGGACTCCGTCCCAGGTGAGAGTTACACGTACAGACCGCTAGAATTTCAAAGTGTTCTTCGGTGCCTGTTTTTATCAGATGATCTGATACCTTCATCATCATACCTCATGTAGGACAAAATTTTACATGTACTTAGGCTTGACAGATGGTTGATATCATTTGAATTTTGTACTCCCTGAAGTTACATTTCAGAAGATTTGAATTAATTTTTTGTACATTCATTGTTATGTGGCAGCCTACAAGTAAGGCTGTTGTGCAGGAAAGCGAGTCTGTAGGTGTGCTTCTCAGTTGAGACATAGTTTGCCCCTATGTGGTGAGTTCAGGCAGTTGTCCTGCTGGGGGGGTAGGGTGAAACCACCCACTGGACCTGACGACTGTGACATTTTCACTAGTCATGCCTTTTTTTGTTTGAAACTTTTTATGGAGTCATTTTTATATATATGAAAGTGAATGAGTGTGAAACTCAGTTTAGACTAACAAATTATATGTAAAAAAAATAACAAAATAATTTTTAAAAGTCGTGATTAACATATAGTAGAGCGGTCTCACCCAGCCTGTAGCTCCTGTAGCCGCCAAGACACTGCCCCCAAGTCTTGTTGAGTGTCCAAGACCCTGAGGGTCTGCACTTGTGAATCTCAAGGGATACAGACCAGAAATACAATTTTCATCACAAGTAAGGCGGTGCAGCCAACCTGCCATGTGCAATGTACTCTGACATAGTGGTGGGGGAAAGAGATGTGTTCTAGAACTCTCTATAGATAGTTTACATGATGGCGGCTTTCATCTCCTAGAAAATGAATAGAAATAGTATACAGGATCATGTAGATTTTTATTGTGGATGTGTCTCTCCACAGCTTTCACAAGAGTTAGCAGATGAGAGACTGGCTGCACTGCTTTGCTCTCAGTCTTTGCTCAGAACTACATTTTTTACTGCAGATTTCATTTTGTAAAATATTTTTACTTATATTATTAACATAGTATAATTCTTAGGATGTTGCCACATTTGGGTATCTCTTTCACGCATGCTTTTGGACCCACCCTTGCATTGCTGGATTCTGATCAACCATAGAAGATATAGAGCTGTGTGAAGGCAGTGTTTCTCAATGAAAAATAATAATTAACTTCTCAGTAAAATGTTATAAAAATTGAAGCAAGTTTGTCATAATGCACTTCGATCTAATGTGGTGTTGACATGTAAAATGGGTAGAAGAATGAGGGGAAAATTGTTAATTTTAAAAGTATCCTTATTCCTATCATGTTCATTGGTCATCTCTAAATTCAGTGACACCTAAGATACCACAGAATATTTTTGGTGCTGTGGTGAGTGGTTGTGACTTTGTAAAATGACTTGTTACTGAAAGGATGATCAGCTACTAATGTTTTGTTAGAGCACAAAATATTCCCTCTAAGTTTGCTGCACTTACATAGCTTCCAACCCTTTAGTAGGTACATAATGGCATCTAATTGTTTGGTGTATGGTGCTAACTTAATCACTGTAGAAGTTCCTTAGATCTGTGGGGTTTCTTGGTTTGTAGTGGAATAGGAAAAGTTACCTTTAAATTCCCAACTGATGTATTTTAATGCAGCCTGTTTACATCAATCAAAATTTAAAACAATATTGATGGTAACAAATGTAATAGAGTATCTGACCAAATGTACACCTTTTGACTCTGCAGAGTGTAGAAACATGCTATTAGTGCTAGGTTACATGTGGGCTACTTGTTGAATCCCAATACAGTATTGTCTTGTTTTATGGCCAAATTGCAGTCATGATACTACATTGCTTCTCTTCTGTTGACCCAATGCTGGATTAGCAATATATTTTGAGAACCTCTCATTCTTGGAATCAAACTCTGAACTGCATACACAGAAAATGTGCACGACGTGTGCTATGTAGAAGCTTCATAAAAGTAATTACAGCGGTTCAATTATTGGCACCCCTACAATCTAGGATGATTGTCCTGCGCATTTTAAACAAAGATTGTGTTTGTTTTTATATTGTTTCAGATTTAATTTACCTTTTTTTTATACTTCTCAGCATTTTAGATTCTTGGAGCAGCTTAGCCATACAAATGGCTATTCTAATCACATACTAGTATCAAAATTAAGCAATATAGTTGAGATTTAATACGGCAGCTTACAGTATGTGCTAGAATAAAACTAGCAGCTATCATAATAAAAACTATACACCAAAATAACTCAATTGTAACTTTGATTTGTGCTTCAAAAGTTATAAATTTATTAAGTAACTAGCTTTTTACCCACCGTTGCTTGGGTATTTATTTATCAAAATTGTCTATTAAATTGCTCCATATGCTCTTTCCACCGGGTGTGCACACCTGCCTGCGTTGCCCATCTCACCCTCCTCTCCCTTGCATGCTGTGGCCTCCTTGCCTTGTGCTTTTCACAGGCTCTGCCCTGCCCAATCCACTCAGCCTGGCACCATGGCACCCAGTAACAATGCTGCATAGATGCATTGCAAGGTGCATAATTTGTAGTCACATTTTGGGACTGACCCCCCCCCCCCCTCTCTCTCTCTCTCTCTCTTTCTTCTTAGCTTTTCTCACTTCTGTTACCAGAGACCTCATCGCCCATTACTTTTGCAATTAAATGTAGTTATGGGATTACTTTACAAGGTCTCTTTTTAAGTTACTAATCAATATATTTCATTCTCCTTACTGAAGAACGTATGTTATTATTTCAATTTTTCAGTTATCAGAGTTTGATAGTTTCTTTAACCTAAGAAATTTTATTTCTGTTGGCATTTTCTTACACCAGCAATTTTGAATTGAACTGGCATTGTTTGCAAAACTGTGAAGTTAAGCAATGAAGACACAAATGTTGAGAGATGAGCTGTCAGCTGTTGGTTACATTTGGAGATTGAAATTAAAGCCAAAAGTTGTTAATATTCCAGAGTAAGTTGCAAAAATGTATTTATGTATAATGAACAGCATTCCACAATTTCTCCAAAGTATACCATTAATACCATTAAATTTAAAATCCCTAGCATTTCAACCTGTCATTTTTTAAATATGTAGTCATTTATGGTGTGTTGTGCGAGGAATAAAATTAGTCAAGGCATTTGGTCCTGAGCATAGGGATAGGGGGTTTCTACTAGTTTTTCACACTAAATTCAGATATACTATTCAAAATTTTCATGAACTGAGTTTCCTATTTAAGAGTTTTTGCATATGTAATCTTTTAATGAAACATTACATGATTAATTATATGAATGTAATCATTTTCGGAATATACACTCGTGTACTGTTGCACCCATATCTCATTTCTTTAACATTTTGTTGCTACAATGAAGACTATTATTGGAGATTTTGTATTTGCTTCTCAACTTGTGTGATAAATATAATTCGAGAGTAACAGTAAATCAGATATTTTCCATGCAGTACCATATGGCCAGAGCCATTAAATAATTTGTTGGATTGTCATTTCTCAAATAAGGTTTGGAAATTTGGTAAAGGAAGGATAAAAATCTTCTAGATTTCAGGTAATAATAATAATAATAATAATAATAATAATAATAATAATAATAATAATAATAACAATAATAAATTTTTATATTTATTTATATATATATATATATATATATATATATATATATAGACATTTGTATATATGTATATGTAAATATATATATATATGTATAAGTATATATATATATAAAAAAAATATAAGTTTCATTAGGGACTCGCAAAATTCTGTATGATTTTGGGGGAAAGCAAATTACATATTTGGATTAAACACGAAAAGGGCCATGAGAATTTTGATTTTCTCTCATGGGCCAAATAAAAAAATTTAAATTTTATTGATTATTGAAATTATTTTATAGTTCTTGTCACTTGTGTTTTGGAATTTTGTGGATTCTGCAGCTTTCCATTAAATTTTACTGGTATTATCATGAATCGTTTTCACCAAACTTGTTTGTGATTTTCTTGACATCTTTTCTAGTTATTTTTCATTTAGTTGAATATTCATTGAGGAACACTGCAAAAATGAATTTAAAAGTTTCATTGTTTTCACATACAGGATGCATTCCATAGATAAGTGAAACTGACAAGCATTTTGAACAAAAGTTTTATAGCAATGTATTCCATACCTCAGGATCACAACTTGTGCTACTGTTCCTTGCCAACAGGCAAAGGTTTACATACTATAATGAGTTCTATAGTTATTTGTCATTAGTACCATTATATACAGATCAGACATATTTGCTCTGTACATTGCCAAGTGTGGTTCATACCTTGACTTTGTGCATAAATATGTCTCCCACTCTTGCCAGGTGCTGAGTTTGTTTAGTGAGTACTGACCTATTCGTTCTGCATGAAGCAGATGTGGTTTGTTGAATATTGATTGTGACTCATGTCCCCATGAACCCCATGATGTCCCATACGACAAATGTTTTATACGTGTGTGAATACTGAGTATATCTTGCTGATTTTTGCTAATGAATTTTTTTAAAATATCAATTTATATCAATGAATATTGTGTTTGTAGCTTCATTGTGGAGCACTTAGAATATGTAATATTTGTACACTAGTGTGAGTGTGTGCATATGTGCGCATGTGTGAGCTCATTCACGTATTGTAGTTCCTATTGATGTGGGTTTTTTGCTTGTTCTGGTTGTAGTTTTGTCACAGATTTGTGACAAAATTATTTCCAGGTCTGGCAGCTATGAGCCTTCTATTTTGCAGTGTGTGTGTACATAATATAATTTTTAAAGTAATCTTAAGAATCTTAGGTTGAAGATGTTATAATTTCTCTATTATTTTTAGCACAATTCAGGTGGTAAACTGTCTTGCCCAGTTTATCTTAATTTTCTACTGATGTCCATGAATTTCCATTTTTTCCAAGCAAAACATTTTCAGTACAAAACTCCCCCGTGTCAGCTCATATATGATTTTTACACTGCCCCCATGATTCCTGAACAATACTCAGTGTTCTGGAGTGCAGGTTTTCCCTGTTCCCATTATCCTTCACTCCTCTCGTATGACTACCTCTCCCTTCTGAAAGTAAACTTTCTCCCAACTTCCTATTACCATACCAACCTCAAATGCAGTTCAAATCATTCTCAGTGTTTCTAAACAAAGCTTTTTGTACAAAGAATATAGGTCCTGCATGTTTAATGTTTAAAGAATATTCATAACAATAACCTGCTAACATAATACATTGTCCAGATGCAACATAACATAAACAATAACACTTTTGTTTGTGATGTTTTTAAGTATAAATGTATATTTGTATGAAAGTATGGGGAAAAGAGGGAACTTGAATACTCGTATTTGTAGTTTCTAAGGGCAAACTCGTTCGGGGTATTTTGCCCCAAAGGGAAACATCATTATGCTGCATCCCTCGAGAGAGCATGTTTCATATTGACTCTACTTCTGCATAAATAAACTATCTTGGTGAGAATGCCATTCTTTGTTGAGTCTAGAACTTCCCAGAATTTTGATACAGGAAGAATGAAAGAGACATAGATCTTCTGTAGTCCATCAATCTCAGTGTTTTGTGGTAAAATATTGAAAACATGAAGTGCAATATTTCTCGAATGTAGTAGTGCCTCATCAGAATTTTTCTAATACAGTGAGATGACAGGTCATTTGTTTGATGAGGGAAAAAAGTCTTTAAACATTCCCCATTCTTATAAATGTATGAAATTGTTACAGATCTAATTGTTAAAGAGTAATAATAATTTTTAAACTCAAGAAATATCACACTCAAACGGGAGCCTAACTCAACGCCTTATGACTCCAGCCAGATAGCCTTTAGCCAAGCCTTTACAAGAAATGTGTAGGGCCAAGGCAACTCTATTTTCACTACCAGAGCTCTATGGCGAGTCTTCTCCATTTCTTTGTTAATCAGTTGTATTGCTAATGGATCGTAATGTCAATTCTCAGCACTGTCACTTCCTCAATTTTTGTTTGACATAAGCAATTTGTGCATTTCTTTTCCACTGGATGTGTGTACATTCAGATACTTAGCTGTTTGTTTTGCAAAAAGTGGTTTAAGCAAAGCTGATATATGTGCTCTCGTTAGTTGAACATGAGGAAAGCTGCATCCTGGCCACTTAGTCTTGAACGTTTATGGTAGATATGGATAGACATAATGGAATTGCCAGCTTGGAGTTGAAAAAGGTAAACAGGGGTTGGCAATTAATGTCGAAAATGCCATGACCAGTTTGAGTTGTGTTTTTCTTCCCCTCTCTTATAAAAACAAGTGTTTTGTCTTCTAATTTTGAATCAAAAATATTTTTCTCTGTACCATACAGTGTTGCCAATAGTGACAAGTACTTAAAACTGAATAGTAAATGTTAAGTTACATTAATTCTTTAGAACAAAGCTTTTAACACTTTTGGACACTTTGATGGAGGTGCTACAACCCATTTGAAGTGTTGTGTTGATGATCAAAACCGTTCTGCTGGTTATATTTTTCTCTTTGAATGTGATATGGACGTGATTCACAAGACATATTGCCAACTCCTGTGCTGAAACATTGTTTTTGTTTGATGGTTTCTTTGTTTTACTCTAATGTTGTTGCACATATAAATGTATCAGGTTCTTAGCAGTCTTTATTAAAAAGATATGAAATCACTATAATTTAGTAAAATCATCCATAAATTATTGATAATCCCACTTAAATTCTGTTTTAATTAGTCAATTAATGCTTTTGAGGTTAAAACATTAGTTTCAGAGCAAGTTTTCCGTTTTTCCTCTTTCTTTCTTTCCTTCTTTCTTTTTATTGTTTTTTATGTTCAAACTTTTTATTAAATCTATTGCATTTTGTTTAGAAAATTTAGTACATTGTAATCAACCATTTTCATAATTTAATTTTTATTTTCTTTTGATGAAGAGCATTTACTAAAGAGTGAGTTTTAAATTATCCTCTCAAAATTGCAAGATTTCAGAATACTTGACTTGGAATTGTCATATAAATCAAGCCTAATAGTAAATTAATGACATATAAGCATAACATTTTTTTTATTACCATTGGTAGATAAAATACATTATCTGATAGAGGTATTGTTCATGTTCTGTACATATTTTAAAGTTTTATTATTGTTTTCCAAAAGTAGAATTATGTCCTAATTAACCCCCTCCTTGATTGGTAATATCCACAAAGTATTTGATAAAATAATTCATGGATGGTTTTCTATAAATCTGCTAGGAATGTAGGATTTCATCAATATTAAATTTATCAAATTTTATGGGAAAGTTCATATGTAAAACATTGAAGGATCAAGGAATTACCATTGTGGTGCATTGGATTTTCTTGAGAACAATGGAAAAAGTGTGATTTGTTTACCAAACCCTGCACTAAGGGAAAGAAAATAAAAATATAGGATTTGAAGATAACTTTACGAACATTATTGTAAAAGGAAAATGCAGAACTTAAGGAAAAACGGAACGTATCTTGAATAAAGGCAACTTTTTGACTACTCCAATTCTTACATTCCCAAAGGCATGCTGTACTTGGATTCATTCTAAAATTATGTTAGGTAATCCTGAAGATAAATTAAGCATTAGCACTTTGACTAGATTTTTTATTATTAGCAGGGAGAGATGCTGCTGTCTTTGTGGATTATGGTTTGGAAAAAGATGGGAGTGGAGGTTTTTTTTCTCTCATTGATACTTACAAGAATACACTGCACATTAGCTTTGGAATCCTTTTGTTCAAACGCTTGTGTTCATTGCCTCTGCTTACAGCTTTATTTCCTTAATAATGCTGCAACTTCAGGAATTTTTGTTGAATTAATGTAGAAGTGAGAAATAAATGGCAACAAAAATGTGCCTGTTTTTAAAATAATATTGTAAGCCTGGATTTTGTATGACAATGTTTGTAACAAATTTCATTAAGCACTTTTGTGTACACAGCACTTTATTGAAATTTTAAGGTGCAAAGGTATTGGAGTGTTTTTTTACATAATCTTGCACTTTGATATAGTATGTATTAGGGCTGGATTTATGGATAATCAACAGAGATATCTCAAGTATTGTAAATCCTGCAAGAAATCAGGAATCATTAGAAGTGTGCTTAACTTGCATTTACGTGTACACCAGTTTCTGCCAATTCAATTTGTTTCAAATTAATCTATATACTTTTCATTGTAATAAGTCACATAGCAGAAACAGATTGCAATGAACTTTCCCAAAAAGCAAACACGCTAACGAACATGAAAGTCTGTAGATACAAGAAAACATTTTCTATTACAGTCAACTAGCCAAATAAATCCAGCCCAAGTATGTATGAGTAGGCAAGAATGATCTAGTGCTTATTTCTATATTTCTAAAATGATCACTATAAAGAAAGCACAGCACTTGAGCATCTCTTGAAGGTTCGTGTTTAAGTGGCCAGGTTCTCATAGAAATAATGATTTGTATGGCAAGAAATGCCTTTCATTAGCAGGAAGTTGAATAGTTTCTCAAAATTATATATGAATAAGAATGTGTAAGCCTTTTCAGGTATTTTAAGCCTTCCTGCCTAGATTTACTGAGTGAATTTATTGTGAGTGCTTTTCTAATATGTCAGCACTTTTGGGTGCATGTTTCCATGTTGTGTTCAAAAATTAACCGGGTAACTTATTGTTTAACGTTGTAAAACTTTTCAAGTCTTTATTGTCTACAAATAGATCTTGTGTTTGGGATTATTTTGGGACAAGACTAGTACATATTTTGTTACTTTGTAAATATATATACATATTTAACATGGTTGTCACAAGTGTAATTTGAAGAAAAACTTTCTTATACATGAAATATTTTGTATCTGTGCGTAGGTTTACAGGACTCTCCATTGGTAGAAGGCAGTTTTTATCGAGAATTCTTTGTACTACTACATAAGTGTGTGCATTGCTCTATCTGGGATCTGGCAATTTGCAGTGGTTGCAACCAGTTTTGCACGTAGCTGTAACAGTAGAGTATTTTTTACTGTACATAAACCTGTATCACTACTGACAGGCAGCATGTTGCTAGACAGGCAATTTGAAAAATGCCAGGTACTAGGATCAAGTGGTGGCAACAATTTTTGGCTGCATGGAGAACTCAATCCTGGAACCAGATACTTTAGCACTTAAGGAATTATATATAAGTCAGGTGTTTCAGAACTCTCTATGTAGTAAAGTATCAAATTCCAGCAGATTTTTTCTTTTCCAAAAAAATTCTGGAATCAGATACTTTGGCACTTAATTATATATAAGTCAGATGTTTCAGAACTCTCTATGTTGTGAAGTGTCTGATTCCAGCAGGGTTTTTTTCACCAAAAGACACTTGGATTTGTTATATTGTTTTTTGTTAGGCACAAAACTTGAACTTCAACAAGGAATTACTTTATTACAGCCAAAAATTGTTGCATCATTAGAGGTTATGTTACATGCTGTAGCATTCCATTTAGCTTGTTTTACATGTTGCTTAGTAATAAACCCACCTGTTGATAATACGTGAGATGATGTTTGTTTCCCATCCCATAAACGTCTGGCATTATTGCTTTAAATTTCTTGAAAGCAATTTGAATTTTTCCGTTAAAAATATATTTTGAATTTTTTTATAAAACAAAATTGTTCGGAAGTGGCTTGTGAGCATTATCTTTTGAAAATTTATTGTTTGTCATAAACCAAACTAGAAAGATTTGACATTTTATATAAGGGAATGCAAAAGTAATTTGATATTCATTTGAAGAATGTTTGACTGTTTTCAATAGAAATGAAGTGAATTTTTGGTGATGTACATTATAGTAATTCCACCGACATTTTTCAGAAAATAAGAAGCCAAAGGTAAGCATGGAATTCAATGTAGGACATTCTCAGAATGCAACAAAATAGGAGCGATGGGCATGGGAGAAATTACATAGCACCTTTTGACTGGAAGGAAATCTCAATTCATTCATTCTGCATGGAGAACTTTGAATATTCAATCTGATTGCCAAACAGTAAATTGTATATCTGAAAACGATAAAACCTACCTATGTACCAAGAGCAACTTCTGAAAATGTGCAATGCAGGGCCATTTTTACTTTTTCCTATAATACATACGTATACCCGGGAGTAATGTACGTAGCACAAAGAAAGTTAAGTGCTGCGGAAAATTGATTTCGAGATTTCAATGGAAATGCACATTTTGGGGCTCCGTTATACCGTAAAAGTGGTTGTTTTTTTTCTTTTTTTTCAAAACGTCCGTCCGTCTGACGTATGTGAACAAACCTTAGCGCCTAAACCACTCGTACGATCTTTTCCAAATTGAAGAAATCCCTGTTCATCTGGCTCTATTTGAAGCTTTGAGATTTTGAAAAACATTCTTGAAAATTTCGGGGTAATTGACATTAAGTCCCCCGGACATTTTCAAAATTTTCTCAAAAACGGCTCCTATTTTTGATATATATATATGTATATATATATATCTATATATATATATATATATATATATATATATATATATATATATTGTAAGAACATAGTAAAATACTCATAAAAGTGGGTGGGGTCCGGTTTCCGTCGGTTAACTAAAGTTTCGAAAATTGAAAAAGTTCGAATTTTTTCCGGCGTCTTCTTACAAAACTACATTATTGAAGATCGAGATTTTTTCCTACAAATTAAATCTATTGTCCACAAATGTCTCTTTCATTAAGGTCGTAGATTTTTTTAAAAATTTTAGTGTTTGTGCACATGACACTGACTTGATGTAAAGTACCCCCAAATTTTGAGGAATGTTTTTAAAAATCTCAACAATATTTTCTTAAAAACGGCTCCATTTGGAGCCGTTTTTCTTTAAATTTTTGGAAGAGATAGCACCTATAGATTAACACCCATGGATTCTAAAGTCTGCCCTCTCAGAAACGCTCAAACGCCATTTTCTCAAAAATGACTCCGAATTTTTTCAATGGATATTGCAAAATGCACTGTTTAATATGTCGTAAAGTTCATTTTGGTATGTGTTTTTTCTTTCAAAAATTACACAAATGTAATTTTTTTTAATATCTCTCACTCCATTAATATGCACATTTCCATTGATTTGTATACATTATTACATTTGTTAGTGTATTTGAAATGAAGTTGTGCGAAAACTCAATAGTGAAAAAGTGCTTCAAATTTAGCATCTATAGTAATGCTTAATCACCATTTTCTTAAAAAGAGCTCAAATTTATCAATGAAAAGTGCTATTTAGGACGACGTTATAGCCTTCTTTAATATTCTTAAAATATAATTTAGGTTCTACTATTTGGAAATCGAAAAGTTGCGAAAATTTAAATAAATTCTTTGGGGCGCAATAGATGGAAGCAGGCAAGAAGGAGGGACAAGACTATACAGTACGAGTCCGCTCCAATAAAATTAGAAAACTTTACTATGAGAAAGTCTGTGCCATTCTGTAGCACCTCTAGTTACTTTCTCTTGTACATACGTATATAAGGAATAATATAAGTAGTATAAAGAAAGTTATCTAATACTGCGGAAAATCGATTACGAGATTTCAACGGAAATACACGTTTTGGGGTTCCCTGATACCAAAAAAGTGTTGTTTTTTTTTTTTCAAAACGTCCGTCCGTCGGTTGATTGATTGATTTTTTCGTGTTTCCTGGCGCGTCAACTGCTTCGGTCATTAGTCCCGTTAGTGTAGTGCATGTTTTTTCTCGGGAGATGGCGGTGATTTTCCCATCGCTGCATGGCGAGATCCGGCACCGACCTACCGTCGGCTAGTGGGGTTTCCCCCTAACCAGGACTCTCCCACCAGCGGGGCACCGCCCCAGCCGGAACAAGCTCTTAACTCCCGAACGGTCTCCCGGAATATGTGGTAGTGTAGTGCATGTTAGTGTGAGTGTGTAAGGGGAGAGGATAGAACAAGGAAGAGGAAGGACAGATCGCGCGCGGTCCATGGCCCGTTTGGTAGGGTACTGCTCCGGCATTCGCCTGGTGTTGATCGGAGAAACCACGGAAATCCGTCCGTCCGTCTGGTGTATGTGAACAACACTAGCACCTAAACTATCCATTCAATTTTTTTCAAACGGAATAAACCCCTGTTGATCTGACCTGAGTCGAAGCTCTGCGATTTTGAAAAACATTAATTAATTTTTTGTACTTTACATGAAGCCCCTGGACATTTTTAAAATTTACTCAAGAATAGCTCCAAACTTTTTCTTTAAATTTCTTGTAAGAATAGAGTAAAATACATTTACAAAGGAGGCATGGGTCCGGTTTTCACGGTTGACTCTGAATTTTCGAAAATTGCAAAGGTTGGATTTTTTTCGGCGTCTTCCTACAAGTGTAAAATTGGACAATTTTTTTCAAATGAATTTGTAGTCCATAAATAGTTCTTTAATTAAGGTCATGTAAGGTTCATTTGAAAATTTTAGTAGTTTTCGCGCAAGAATGCAATTTAAAAAAATTAACATAAAAACAAAAAAAGATTATCTCAAAAAGGCACCAAATTTTATCTGTAAATTGTTGGTAGGTTTAGTGACAAACTCTATACGACGATATAAAAGCCATATTGCTCTACTCTTGTTTTTTTTTTTGTTAGCTCATTGGCGGCCAAAATTAATTCAAATTTGGCGCCGTACTATCATTATAACAATTCCTTGACGCTAATTAACAGCAAAGAGCATGCATTTTAAACATCCCGCGTTGGACTTATTTTTTCTCCAAAAACGGCGCGTTTGCTTCCAGAGGGAAAGACAAAAATATCTTTCGTGCGAAACACTGTGGAAAGACAAACAGTTGGAAGTGTTGAACTGCTTTCAGAGACGCTCGCAAGATCGCACCTGATAACGGAGACACTGTAGAGTGTCAACATTCCGAGAATTAAAAGTTCTCCAAATAAAGGTGCGATAGAATAGCATTATTTAAAAAGAAAGTGGCTGAACACAGTTTCGCGGTTACTCGCCTCGCCTCGCCTCGCGCGAGTAAAACAGCACGAATATATGCTACTGACTATCAACGTAATTATGTAGGGTTGGTATTGCGACCTCAGCTGAGAGGTATTGGCACGCAAACGCGCTCCCATTATCGAGATTTCGAAGAAATACAACGAATATATATATACGCCACGAGGGGTAATTGTTGAATAATCTTTCAGCAGTGCGTTTACACAAAAGATCGCCTTGTCAGTTAAAAGCCGTGGTAATTCACATCTGGGTGGCACCGAAGACATTAAATTTTGACTAGTAGCAGTGGATGTTTTGAGCGCGTAAGAGGTGATAGCAGGCTGAATTTGTATGTCGCACGAATTATAACAGAAAACAATCTTCTGTTCGCCGAAGGAAACATTGACAACAAGCATTTTCCCTTGCGACAAGCTAGGAAGTGAGTAGCCACGCTTTGCGAGCGACCCAGTCCATAATTCTGTTGCTCTCCGAAACAATTTACTGAAGCTATTTTGCAGCGTCAACATTTCCAAAAATTACAAAAATGGAATTTTTTGACTTGTTTCTCACGTCGGAAATATTTACACTAGAGACGATTTCTTCACTTTATTAGATTTATGAGTACATGTGCTTCAAATAATGTCAAATAAAGTTTCTCGAAAACCAAACCGTTTTCTGTCAAAATGAGATCTAAATTCCACATTTTCAGAAACGCGCAAACGCCATTTTCGCAAAAATGGCTCCCCATTTTTTTCCAATGGATAGTGCTATTTGTATTGTTTAACATGACGTAAAGCTGAAAATAGGTGTATTCTTCTGTTTTGTTTAAAAAATTGCACAAATGTAATTTTCTTGAAATACCTCTCATTCCGTTAATATGGACATTTTTATCAATTTGTATATATTATTACATTTGTGAGTGGAAATGCAAGAAATGACTTCAAATGAAGTTTTACGAACACTCAATAGATTCCTGTTAAATAGAGCTTAAATTTCGCATTTGCCGACCCACCCTCCATAAACTGGCTCAGAATGGGTTTTCAAGGTGGGCGCAAAAATAAAAAAATACAATTAGAATAGCGGGGATCAGGGTCATGTGGGCCGTTGTGGATTGAATGCACTTACACAGAAACTCAAGTCGAATCACTTTCCACTTACTTAAGTATATTCTAATTAAATTGCTGTTACAGTAAATGAACATAAAACACTTTACATATACAAAAATTTTGTCTTGCTGAAAAAAAGAAAACAACTTACACTCTTAATAATTAACTACACTGTTTCCTTTCTCTCATTTAAATCAATTTCAAAGAATACTTAAAACTTTGCCTAATCATTCCAGTCATAAATTTCCTAGTTGCAACTTTACAATTAGCTAAGTTTTTCTTGAAAGAAAAGATTGATTCTATTTTTCACAGAATATCGGTATAAAGAACCTGTACTAATACTTTCTTTCCGAAACAAATTATTCCTTCTAATATCTACAAATTGTTCAAGTTGGCACGACCTTACTGTGTCTTCTCACGGCGTAGAGAAATCTGCGGCGTCGACTCTTCCAATCGCTCGATGTCCTTGTCCTTGCAGCTCGGTCGGGAGCAAAGCCGCCCCTCTGCAGAACCGAACGGTCGCCCCTTTCCAGTACCGTTGTTCAACTCACGATGTGGCCTCCGTCTCGTTTTCCGTTGATACTCTTTTCGTATTCTTTTATAGAATGTAACTAGCTTTTAATTCCATATTTAAAAGAATCTACAATACGACAACTGAGTCTATTGTATAAGAAGAATAAATATAAAAATAAAAAAAACTGCAAAGAAAAGAAATGAATGGCCTCGTTAGTTTCATGCTATTCACACTCCTCTCTCTTACAAAGATTTTAAATGCGTCCCTTATACTTTCATCCTTTTCCTGATGAATTGTTTTAATGCATTGTAATATGATAATTACCTCCTCGAATGTCTTGAAGAGTTTTTATCGTAGATGCAGTCCTGAAGTCCGTAGCAGTACGAGGTGCCGCCTTCTCGTGATCGGTAGGTCCTCACTCTCCAGCTGTTACTTCAGAAAAGAAAGCTTTCTTTCTCCCGACTCTCGGTGTCGCATACTCTACCGAGACGCTCTCTTACGGATATAGTTCGTAGTTTCCATTTTCGGATTGTATTCATGCGCGTTGGCGCGCGTTCAAACAGCTTATCTTATTCTTGAATATTGATGTGCTCCGTTTTCCGAGACCTCGGCAAAACGGATGGTCACATAACCCCTTCTTTCGAAAAAAAAAAGATTTTGTGGGATTTGATTTCATATGCCGAAAAAATCTTTTAACCAAACTTGATGCTCTTCCTTTCTTCTGTCTTGATTCTGGAATGTCGAGCTATCTTGTTTCTTCCTTCTTCTTCTTCTTCTTCTTCTTTCTTCTTCTCCTTCTTCTTTCGTCTTTCTTCTTTTATTCTTTCTCTTGACATTTATTCTATTCTTTAAAAGGTCTTAAACTATGGAAATTATACTTTCCAATTGTATTCCCGCTTTCATCTATTAACACTGCTACATTGGGATTTTGTTTGTGAGCAATTGAGTACGGTCCCTCAAACAATCTAAAAAATTTATGATACTGCTTATGTATCAAATCAGAACTTTTCGGAACCCTTAATAATACCTTCTGCCCTTCTTGGAATTCGTAAGTTTTTCCGGTAGCTTGTGATTTTCTTTTATCTGCCGCTTTTCTTAGCTTTCTAAGTATTTCTTCATTGGCTAGATTTTGGTGCTCTATTTCTGGTTTCATAAGGGTTTGTAATGGATGCTCTGGTTTTCGTTTGAAATGGGCCTCATATGGGGTCATTCCAATTGACTCATGGTGGATTTGGTTTAACCATTTATTTATATGTGGAATTAGTAGCGACCACTCGCTATGTTGCCTCGACACGTAGACTCGAAATAGCCTCGACAGTTCCTTCATTTCTCTTTCTGAAGGGTTTGACTGTGGGTGTCTAATGCTGGAACATATATGTTTGACATTCATATGTTGCATGGCCTGTAACCAGGATTCACTAGTGAATTGGGCACCATGATCTGTCAGCACCTTGGCATATGGACCAGCAAATTGAAAAAACTTATTAAGTTGGTGCAGGCAATTTTTAGTGTTCGCTCTATTCACAGGGTATACTTGGGTCAACTTAGAAAACACATCGATGCATACAAAAATATGTTTATATCCATATTTAACCTTCCGTAAAGGACCATATAAGTCTATGGCAACTAGCTCATTTTCTTTTGAAGGTATTATAGCATGCATTGCGCCCGAATAATGTCGATTCGGGTACTTGGTTTTCTGACACAGTACACATTTGGCAACCTCGTTATCCACTTGTTTTTTCTCCCTTTCCAATGACAAACTTCCTTAATTGCTTGGTCTACTTTTTCGGCCCCAAAATGTGCTAAAGAGGTATGCACGAACCAGATGATCCCGGTTGTTAAGATTTGCGGTATCCAGATTCGATAAAGCGATGGCTGTTGTTGCACCCTTATGAGCAAAACTTGATCTACCAATTTCCATTTCAATGGGTCAGCCGTCCACCGTCGTACATCTGGATCCGTAGGTTCGAGTTCTCCTCTGCAAAATCTTTTCATCTTTTCCATTATGGCATCGGCATCTTGAAATCTTGCGATGTTTTCCCAAGTTAAACCTGGCATGCTCATTATACTTAACTGAATTGGAGAAGCCGGGAACAAAGTGTTAGGCATTGAATTGTGTTCGGCATTGACATTCCTACTAAGCAAATCGGGCAACAAGTTACATCTGCCTGGGCAGTATTCTACCTTGAAAGAAAATTGTTGTAACCATATTATCCACCTCAGTAGTCGATCGTTATTTGGATGACATCTTTTTAGAAAAACTAAGGCTTTATGATCCGTTCTAATAATGAATGATCTTCCTACAAGATACTCTCTCAATCGGTGTATTGACCATACAATAGCATTCGCTTCCTTCTCTGTGGCCGTGTAACGAGTCTCACATTCTTTCAAAACACGACTCACTATTGCTATTATCTTCTCTTGGTTATTAATTTCTTGGAATAGTATGGCACCCATTCCAAGATTGCTACTGTCGGTCTGCAATATGAATGGCTTAGTGAAATCGGGATATGCTATCATACATGATTCATGAAACATAGCTTTTAAATTGTTGAAAGCTCTTTCATGATGCTCAGTCCACTTCCATCTAGTGTGCTTTCGCAACAACTGAAGAAATATTGCAGTGTGCATGGCGAAATTCGGAATAAACCTTGAGTAATAGTTCACGCAACCTAATAAACTTTTGAGTTGTTTCGTGATTTTAGGCGGTGCAATCTTATCTATTTCTTGCATTTTCTCCAAGTTCATCTTGACTCCGTTGACTGTCAAATCATACCCCAGGAATTTAACTTGTTTAGTGCAAAAATTACTTTTTTCCAAATTCAACTGTAAATTATTTTCAATGAGACGGTTCAGCAAAATATCTAGCTTGTTCATGTGTTCTTCAAATGTCTTCGAATACACGAGCACGTCATCAATATAGATAAAAGCATCGCTAGACATCTCTCTGTCAATGATATTGTCTAAACATTGCACAAGAGCAGATGCACTGTTGATGCACTTGAGTCCAAATGGCATTCTTTTGAAAACATACGAAATTCCCCGGTGAATAAATCCTGTATATTGTCTACATTCAGGTGCTATCGCTATTTGCCAGTAAGATGCAGTGAAGTCGGTTGAACTCAACCACTTGATGCCGGATAATTGATTAGTTAAATCCTCTACACGCAACGGTCTGTCTCTGTACGGTAGGGTAACTTGATTCAATCGTCTTGCATCTAAACACAACCTTATCTTCCCATTACTCTTTTCTACGAGCACTATCGGACTTAGATCAGAGGTTTTGGACTTCATGATAATATCATCTTTAACCATTGTAGCAATGAGCTTATCCACCTCCTCCTTATGTTTTTCTGGAATGACATATTGGTAACCCGTGAATGGCGTTTTATCTGTTAGTTCTATTTCGAATTGAAAATCTTTTACTGGATTCTTGTTTTTTGCAAAACACCTTCTGATTCCTAAGTAATACTTCAATTAATTGTTTCTTCTGATTTTCATTAAGATTAGAATTTCCTTGCACATGCGAACGAATTTTCAGCTTCACATCTTCTTCCTCCAAACAATTCGCCTCCCAATAATTCCATTTGAACGAATCAAATTCGAGATCCTGTTGATTATTCGGTTTTAACGTCATGGTATTTTTTTCTAAGTTGATAACAACCCCGTATTGTTTCATGAAATCGATTCCCAGTATGGGCGGATATAAAAGTTCCGGCGCTACTAGGCACACAACTTGATACTTATTCTTGCCTATCTCTATATCCAAATAAACTTGTCTTGTTATTGGCTTTGATTTTTTCCGATTCGCACCTATCAGAAAAGACTTTACGAGCGGCAATGTAGGTGCCTCCACTCCCTGGTTTTTCAATTCATTCAACAAACTTTCCGCTATGACGGAGGTCGCACAACCTGTATCCACTAGTACTGACGTATCAACACCCTCACATTTAACCTTAAGCTTCGGACACTGTCGCCTGGATCCGATCTGCTTTTGTTCTTCTTCGTTCCACGGTTCGTCATCAAATGAGTTTAATTCGATCGATAATATCGCCACCTCTTCTTCCCTAGATTCTTCTATTAGGTTTGCGGCGGGATGGCGTGTCGAAACAAACCTTTCTAATTTTCCGACTCATGTCCGCGAGATGTACTGGGTTCAGTATTTCTGTTTTGGAAAACTCCTCTATCAATAGAATTTTTTTCTATTCCTATCTTTAGACGGCGTCCTATCTTGTCTAGCATAGGTCTGTTCTTCTACGTGCTGTTTCGATTTGTAAGTTCCTCTTTTCTCTGAGTTGCTTACATAATGTTGCTGCTGCCTGCTGTCTTGGCTTTCTACCGGCCCACTAACATTTGCCCTTGCTCTCTGTAACCTCTCATTGTACACGAAAGTCGCATCATACAATCCCAGCTGCGTTATTAACTTTTCCGTGGACATTGGCAAGAGATTCTTAAGCAAATTTTGTGTAGCTGACGGAAAATGACGTGTTAACAAACAGACAATTTCATCATCCGGGATCGTCGGAGTACATAATTTGAAACAAGCTAACTTCTCCTCTGCATATTCTTGCATGGACATCGTACCTTTCTTCCACGTACCATACATTACATTAACTTTGAAATTAATTTGAGTTTCATTGTTCCAGTATCTTGAGTAAAATTTTTCTTTAAATTCTGTCATAGTTTTTGGTAATTCTCCTAAGCTATCTGCCCATATTCGTGCATTACCCTGCATCATCTGATAGACTATGTGAGTTTTCTTATTGTCCGGAACATAATTTAAAGAAAAGAAATTATCCACCTGCCTCATAAATACGCATGGATTTTCATCTCCCGCTGCACTAAATTTAGGAGTACACGGTAATGAAAAATACGTGTGCGGAACGCTTCCTCCACTCGATGGTAAGTTTTCAATTTGATTTTTCAATTCTACAACGTCATTCGTACATGCTGTAATTTGGTGTTGTAGAACCACATCTTGTTCCGAAAGAGCTTTTATTCCACTATCTAATTTACTAGCTTGAACCTTAGCTTGTTCAGTAACTAATTTTTGAAACTTCTCTACACCTTGTTCTATCTCAGTCTGCCTGTCGGACACGGTGGTTATAAGATCTGATTGCATTTCGATCCTATTTTCAAATCCTTTCGTAACTTGATCAATCTTCTCTTCTAATTCATGACCCAGTTCCGTGAATTTTTCTTCTAACTTCTCGTGTTCCTGCCCTAATTCTTGTTGAATCTCATTCTTAAATTCGACCTTCCACTGTTCTGCTAATTCAGTGAATTTTATTTTTAAATTCTCTTCTAACTTCCTATTATTTTCTTCTAATTTTGTTTCTAAGGCATTCTTGTTCTCCTCTAATTTAGTTTCTAAAGCATTTATTGCCGAGTTATTTTCTTCTAATTTTGTTTCTAAGTTAGTCCCTAATTTCTTTATATTTTCCTCTGTCTTTTCATTCTGCATTCCTACCCTCGTATCTAATTGCTGCATGAATTGTCCTATTAATCGTTGCATCATTAAATTTGCCCTGTCGAGGTTTCGTTGTTCCTCATCCGGATCTCGTGTTGGCGTTTACTGTGATTCCGTCGGCGAGGTCATGCTAGTTTCTCCTGACGTTCCTTGTTCTACTTCTACCGTTTCTTTCGCGATCATGGTACTTGGAGCTTGTCCTCCACTTCCCTATCGCTATCTGAATCCCCAGACGATCCTTCAACGGTAGTTAAATTCCTAGCCGCGTTATATTTATCTGCCATTTTGACTGTATTAACTGCCTAGAATCAATCAATCCTCTTTCCCAGACACAATACACTTTTTACAAATTATTACACACACAAATACAAAACACTATCTCGAACAGATAACACTTTCATATAATACCCTTTTTGAAAAACACTCCAGAAAAAACACACTTTTACACAACACCTTTTTTGTTCTCTGTAACCTGTTCAGCAATCTTAGTGAATTGTGATTCAATTGTACTAGAAATTTTGGTTCCACCAAATTTTGGTCTCAGTTTTTCTCAAATCGAGTTTTGGTAAATGCATCCAATAATCGAGCCCCGCTTATGGGCGCCAGTTGCGACCCACCCTCCGCCGGCTAGCTCAGAATGGGTTTTCAAGGTGGGCGCAAAATAAAAAAATACAATTAGAATAGCGGGGATCAGGGTCATGTGGGCCGTTGTGGATTGAATGCACTTACACAGAAACTC
>BLKR01005489.1:0-79269 GCA_011170035.1 Teleogryllus occipitalis
CGCCAGAGGAAAAAAATACAGACCGATCAATATATTATTGACTCTTTACTGCAAGAGAAGTTGCTCGTGGAGAGTAATGCTGACATTTTAAAAAATTGTCAAAAGAAAAATCAACTGTCAATTGAAAAAAAAAGTAATTGTAGACTTTGGGATAATCCCCATCTATCTGTAAATATTTGTTAATATTTTTAATTGAGTTGTGTATTTAAATTTCAGTTTTGGCGTAAATTTTGTTTTAATGAAACATATCAAGGTGATCATGATATTGATTTCAATGCTGCCCATAACTGAAATTTATTGTACGTGTAAAGAATGTAATTTACTTTTGGGTCAGCTGACCTCCATCTCGATCAGGTTTTCATCCAGTTTCCCTTGATCCATGAGCAAATGCTGAGATGGTCCCTTGCCTTGCTTCTGGATATTTAAATGTAGCTTTTTATCCTCCTCTTAAATGTCAATACAGTATGGACACTAGTTGTTTTTTACTATAAAGCAATAAAATCGATTTAAAACTTTGATATTAATTGTTTTATTTCCCAAAAATATTTCCTGTTCAATATTGGAGTTTTTATTAGCAACTGTACGTCGAAAATTTGTGTTCATAGATTTTCTAAGAGTTCATGGACGTATAGCAGTATACATGTCCACGAGTGATAGTGTAGTGACCCAATATGGCGGCGGGCGTAATCAGTTGGCTTCAAAAAGAATCGTTCATTGCCAGTCTATAGGTGTTTCCACGTAAGAAAAGCCCCTTAAAATTCAAGATGGCGGAGTTTCGGCACTGCCAACCTCATCGAAATAAAACGCGAAAGCGCCGACGCGACTTGTTTAAATATACGTAGTGGCCTTCAAAAATCCAGGTATGCTGAAATGGTTTGTTAATATTGTTTTACGACTTATTAATCGCAACAGGCATATGGTAAAATATTTTATAATTTATATATGAAATTTGTTTTTATTAATTAATTATAATATTAAATATAATACTTTTAATTAAATTACTTATAAATTTAAAAATGTTTGAACTCTCAGAATTAATGAAATCTTATTGAAACTGAAGAATAAATGAAAAAGTAGAATGTTATTTTATTATACAATAGGGAAAAAGGTATAAACAGGGGATTTATAGAATAGAGATGAAATGAAATACAAGACTCAAAATAATTTTAATTTTCCAACAGTACACAATGAAGTGAAATAATACTATTCTTTACTGAACTAGAAATATTTGTATAATAATGGTTTTATGCACATAATATCAACACGACCACGATCGAAGCATATCTAAGGAATGAACAAATCTACTATATGAAATGTTTGAAATTTCATGAAAATTGAATTGATCTGATATATGATTTGATATAATGCGAAGGTTCAGTAAAGAATAAACTGATGCACCATGGGTGGTCAATTTTAATGACAAATTGCAAGAAGCAGTCATTAAAATTTCTTGAACACCGATGGTCCACAGCAATTTATTTTCACAAAAATTATTGAATTTTTACAACAATTTTAAAGCCTAATGCCCCTGGGCTTACAAACATTACAAAACATCCTGGCATTTACCTTAAGCGATTAGGGAAAACCAGGGAAAACAAATCAGTATGCTACCATATATATAAAAAAATTGAATAAGAAAGTGAATTAATCCTCAATTGGATTGTAAAAATATTATCATTAAAAATCAACATTAAGAAATTTGGCTGACTTTACAAATTAATAAACTACTTAAAAATTTTACATATATTGATAGCATACCCATCCTCCCAATCAGGATGACGAGTGAGGGCCAATTTCTAGCATGCATACAGAAACATAAGTCAAAATAATGGAGACAATTACAATATGTAAAATAATATAATAAAACATTCCATATTTAGAAAATGAAAAATCTGGTAAACACAGCAACCCTGCAACATAGAACAATCAATGCAGTATCTATTGTCCAATCATGATAAATTCAATAAACAGACATGTTATTGTTATCAGATCAAAAATTATTCCTAGGAAATAATGTTCTTGCAATGAAAAACAAAAAAATTAAAAAAGGACATTATCACATTTAAATAAAAAAAAATTGCTACTTAACTTATATATTACTTCAAACTCCAGCAACATATGAAAAACGAAATTGTCCAGAAGAAAAGTTGGCCCAAGAATTTTTGCTTCTCATTACAGTATTCAATATAATATGTAACCAAAAAAAATTTACCTACAAAACCAATAAAATTTACAAACATAAATAGAAAATCATTGAAAAATAACTTAAAATGAAATGTTAATAACCAAAAAGTAATATAGCGCATCAGTAGTAAACATTAAATTTTACTCTATATCATGCAAAATAATATAATGAAATAAGTACTTACTAATTTCACTTAACAACTGATTACCATTTGAACAAAACATCTAAATAAAATGATGTATGTTCTGAACTCCATTATTGCATATCTGAAACATTTATTAATGTAATGTATGTTTCACACACATGTCAAATCTTTGAAGCGTATTCATTTATATCACTTAGCATCCGTACTTAAACAGAACACAAACTCAGAGGCATTGGCAGTAATGATTAATTGTATTACAGGGACAATGTAATGGAAATTGATTAACTGTTAATTCATTGGGGTTAATTAATGTTAATGAAATGGTGTTCTTAACTAGTGTCTTTGGTTGAATTGAGAAGGCAGGAGTTCACTCAGGATCTCACACTCATTAAAACTATTAATGCACTCACTTCTTTCACATTGCAACTGTTCTCAAACCAAACAGACTGACTGAAGCACTGGCAGGAACAATTGACTGTAATTTAAAAATATTAACTTACAACCTGCAATTATCACAAACCCATAATCAAGTAAATTCAAGCAATACCTTTTCCGTAGCACAGTGTGACCAAAACTTGTACACAAACTAGACTTTTGTGGTTGCTTTCAGGAGGCAGCAGATTTATAATTACATGGCACATCTGTAAGATTGAATTTCATTTGTCACTAGTGTTTGACAATTACTCTACACTATTTGGGAATACTCACTAATTTCACATTGCAACCGTTCTCGAACCAAACCGAATAACTCAAGCACTGGCGGGAACAATTGACTGTAATGTAATAATATTTATGTAACAACTCGCAATAACCACAATTCCATAATCGAGTACATTCTAGCTATACCTTTTCTAAGGCACAGTGTAACCAAATTTGTTCTTAATCTTGACTTGGTGGTTGCTTTACGGGGGCAGGAGTTTTATAATTTGAGGCACATCTGAAATATTGAGTTACATATTTTACAAGAATATCACTTTTATTCCGTCGTGTAATATATGAATATATTTCAATAAAATAATTATGATTCACACACACATGATTCACACAATAATTATGATTCACACACAAATTGTGAAGACGTTCTTGAGGCATGCAATAAAAAGTCAATAATTATTGTGACATTGATGGCTTACCCCCACAATTACAGCTACCTTTGCAATGACACTGCTCTCAGGAAGTTTCACTTCTTTACGAGAATTTTTCTCGCTCTTGTACTTATAAACATTAAGAAGGACCTGCCTTTCACCACTCGATAAAATCCACTTCCCCTTCTGCATCACTGGAGAGTTATTTCTGGAATTACCTGACATTTCTAAAAATGTCAAGCCCAGCACACAATAAGATTTCCCTTAGGAAACAATTCGCGCACTGGAAACGCAAAAAAAAAGGCTTTTTCAGCACGCAAGTGCGGGATGCGGCTCACTCGCATAAGCTCACAATCTCCACTTGCTGGTTGAAACCGTTGAAGTTGGCACAAATTCATTTCGCTCGCATGCATGCCAGTCTCCAGCCACAAAAAAGTCCCTGGCAGCTATACTTCCATTACGTGGGGAATTTACGTTGGGGTTGGCACCCACTTTCTCTAACCTAAATGGTAATCAAAAGTCCCTAAGTCAATGTAGTTTGTATGGCGGGTGGTTTACGGGAGGTTGGTATTACCTAGCTCTCTGGGTCACATCTTACGTGAAATAAATCTTAGTACTATAAGTCTATGCACTCGTTAGGCCTCATTCACAATGCAAACTTAAACGTAACCGTAACGTAGCCGCAAAACCTAGAAATGGGTTATATAGCGAGATCATTCACAATGCCTTGACGTAAACGTAGACGTAAGACGTAAACTTAAGAGCTCGCAAGCTCCAAGCTTCTACGTTTAAGTTTACGTCGAAATTCTACCGAAGACCAATCAGAGAACAGCATGAAAAAAAACAAATGCACGACGAAATCCGCGAGAAGGAAGATCGACTCCAGATAGATTCTTGTTTATACGTGTGTATTGGTGTGTATAGTCGAAAGGCAGAGCAGAGAAGTTTGTGGAGTTTTGGTACGAGTTGCGAAGTGTTGGTTCGAAATGGCAAACAAAATTGTGACCTTCGATAATGCAGATGCAAAAGGCGAAATCGATAGGAGAGTCGAAAAAAATGCTAGAAACGAATCGATCAATATGTTGAATTCTGATTGGTTCAGGCAAAACCTACGTTCCAGCTTACGTTTGCTATTGTGAATGATCGTTTCTACGTGAAAAGTTTACTGCATAAGTTTACGGCTTACGTTACGTTTAAGTTTGCATTGTGAATGAGGCGTTACACCGGTGTGATTCGGTCCGTCGTCCATGTAGTTCTTTGATGGTACGTATGCTCCGTGGGGGCGCTAGTGAATAGTGAATCGACTTTGAGACTCACGAACCGTGAGAGCGAACCTCAGGCTTCTACGAAGCAACGTGCAACTTCCTAGTGTTGTTTATTAAAGAATTCATTTACAAACAATGGTTCTATTATTTAATTTACATTGAAAACTAATAAACGACAAATAACTGGAGTCGTGTAAAAGAAACAACTCACTTCATAACTATTCCTTGAGTAATTATACTTCTTCCATGCTTTTGTATTACTACATCCATTTGAAACAGATCTTCCGATTAATTGGGCAGTTTGATACAAAAGATGATATCATTGATTATTAAAACGATTCATAACGTTCGTTTCTTTCAAGATGTACTAAACATTCTATGATTTATGAAATATTAATTAGATTATTCATGAATATCCATTTTCTCCAATTTTGAAAGAGCCGCCTCAATAACTGTGATCCACCAATCACAGCGCAGATACCGTCACAATTGGTGAACGATTTGAACGATTTCAACGACTCAACGAATCGTTAGGGAAAGTAATCGAACAAACGGTTCAATCAACAGTTGGGGCACCACCGGATCCCTACACAATACTTCGTGCATTACTATGTGAATAAGAGCAAGTTGTGATGCAGACCGGGATGGAAGAAATAGATCTTTTAGGGGAAAGCATTATTAAAATAGAAGAGGTAAACAGTGTTTGTGTATTTGATCTGTTCACACATAGCTTTTGCAACGTAATTTGACAATAATGGCTACCAATTCTAAATAAAAGCTGTGGTGTAAATTTTCAGCCCTCAGTAATTTTAAAAAGTTAATGAAACTGGAAAGGATCTGTGATTTATAATTCAAAAATATGCAAATGAAATGAATCACAAAATCAGTGTTGACTGGTAGTTTTCTGTGATTGCCAACATTTTTTCTCTTTGCAACCTGAGAACAATAGAAATGGTGCCATAATTTTAATCCAAAAACATTTTTATTTTAGCAACTTATTTTATATTTCCGAGATTAAATACCAGAACCAAATTATGCGAGGGTGACTGGCAGAAGGAACCAATTTTCTTTTTACCATTTTTTTAAAGTAATTAAAAGAGCCAATTGGCTGTGAAATAATACCTAAGTGTATATATGTAATACAAAAATTGAAAACTATTATTTTAAAATTAAACTAGCTTTCTGTTCTTGTTTTTATTTTGTAATCTATTTGGAAAACTGTTTGTGTCAGTGGTTATCAAGACAGTTTATTTTGAAATTTAAAGTTCTTGTTGATTGTGCATTTTATATTTATTTAGCGTTTTATTAATATATTTTATGGGCAGTCAAAAAATCAATTTGCTACAACTTATGTCTTCAAATTTTTTTTTACCATCATGAAAAATTTTGTGCTGATATGAGGGGTTTCTCTGTTATGATTTGTTGAACTTATGATTGACACCTTTTTTGTTTTGTTATCTGTAGATAAAAGAAGAGCCCATGGACAAGAAAGAAGACTATTGCTTGAATTCCATTGTGAGTTAATTTTATAGTTGTGTGAATTTGGGTGTAAGTCATATTAAAATTTTGTTTGCATGTGAGGTACGCAATATTAATATTTGTTATGAAAATGTGTTGGTGTCTGTTCTTGAATGGCAATTCCTGAGACATGCTCACAAAGACCACCCCCACATTTTTATACTAGAAGTGGGAGTTTTTATATTTTCTAGACTTTACATAATAAATCTCTACTCTAGATTGTAATAAATTATTGGGATATGATAAATGCCCAAACAAATCATGCAGACACTGGAGAAGCTTTTGATTTAAATCATATTTTTTAAATAATCTTCCGATGTAAGTCCTCAGCTTTAAGAACTCAGACACATTACATAATAAAGAACGTAATATTTGTTTGTTATATGATCACGTCACATTTTATATAATGTAAGAGAAAAAAAATGTGGCCATGAGTTCACCTATTAAATATCAGTTAATCTTCTGCAGAGATACAGAAGATCTGCACAGATAGTAATGGAGGATTACTCCATGCTTGACGCTCGATCAGGGGCTAAGAGATGCTTGTACCGTAATGACTAATTAAGATGATCAAGAAGGAACAAATTTTTTAAAAAGTTTTATTTTTGTTTGTTATTTGAAAAAAGTCTTGGTTACTTTTTCACCACAACTCAAGTTGTTTTTAAGTGCTTCTCTACAGGCAGCCATGATTTTAACGGGCAGTGTTTGTTCTTTTAGGCCAAAGGTGAACCCAGTGCTCTGCTGCATTTAATAAAAGAAGAAGATGATAAAGACAATGTGAGTACAGTCATTCATCTGTCTTAAAACAGTAAAATGTTTTTTAACACATTAGGACCAGCAAATCCTTTTGTAATTGAAAAGAGAGCATTTCATTACACAACTGTGAGGGAATAATATTATTTAAAAAATGGAACAAAACAGAAGAGCTATTAAAATTCAAACTTAGTGATAAATAATTTTATGGTTTATTAGTTCATTGCTGTGTGTTTGTGGATGTGAAACAAAACATGTAGAGGTATTGTTAGCACCCATGCGGGCCTTTCTGATTCTTTATGGCCTTGGTCTTTTTGAATACTTTATTGCCTGCTCTACTACCAACACAACACATACAACATTTTTATGAATTCGCTTTTTTAAAGTTAAGATCCAAGCAAATACAATAAATGAACGGCATAATCCTCAAATAAGTAAAAATCTCATTATTATTTTTGCTTAATTTGTATCAAAATTGCAATTTTGGAATCTTCCTGTGATTTTATAATTGCCATTAGTCGTTCACATTTCACTGTTACTTATCACCATTCGTAGACATAATTGTATTCTTCATGAGTAGCAGTACTATATAGTAGTAGTAATAAGATTTATACAGCACGTCAGCCAACATCCTTGAAATGTTATTTTTTGGTGTTATGACATATTCTAAATAATTTTTGGCAATAGAGGCTAATAACGTAAAGGTATTATCTCATCAGCGTATTGAAATTATTATATAACTCTCAAATACACCATAAACATTTTCTTATATTTCTCGAGATTTTTCTTGAAACCACTGTCCATAGTTTTATTAGCTTTTCTGGTAATTCCCACTGAAACTTCACAATATTCTTTCATTTGTACAAACAAATCAGTTCAATAACAACTATGCAAAAGTAATTGGATACTCACATTGTTTTGTTTATCTAATGTCATTTTGACAAAAGAATGTTACAATGCGTCTTTTCACTTTACACAAAAGTAATATTATCAAATGTTTTGAATTCTTACTTGATTCAGCAATGAACACATAAACCATAAAGTTTTGTATGCACCATGGGCGTTACTAGATGTTTTTGCCCCTAAGGCGACTTCCAAACCTTTGGGCTGGAAAGCCCTCAAGTTTGGAAGTTGCCCTTGGGGCAAAAACATCTACTTAATGCCCTAGATACATAAATAGCTATTTTTTCTTACGTTATCCTTCATCCTACAATGTTTTGTAATGAATATGACATGTGGATCTGTGTAAAATTTTAAAATGATAACTCGCTCATTAGAAGAGTGTTGCTACAGAATGGCTTGTCATGTATAACTAGTGAGAAATACTGATGATGATTGACCAGTCATTGAAGAAGGAATTGCTGGAATGATATATCTAGGTGAAAAAAAAAGTGTGTGTTGTGGAATAAACTGAAGGATTGTTATATTTTTCTGACAGCAGGAAGAACATAAAGTACATTTGCACTATGATGGAATGAGCAATGTTACAATATTTCTTAGCCGATATCAATGGAAACGCTCTCTGTTTCTGTTAAATTATTTCTGCAACCGGTTTCCGAATTAACATCATTTTTGGGCGCCAGGAAAGGGTTGCAATTTTCAATTTTCTGCAAACACATCTACAGGGAAATAATTATCCTACTAGTTCTGTCGGTTGGGTTCTTACAAAAATAATCATCGCCTGTATTTATTTTCTTCCTAGCAAAAGAACATTCGATCCGCTCTCCATACGGAAGAAGCGAGGAATCTGAAATTTGTTTCTGGAAATAAATTATTAAACTATGGATTGCACAAGATGCTAAAGAAATGATAATCAGCTTTTCTTTTTCAAAATGAGAACGTTGTAAGTTTATTCATCGATTAATTGTTTGTAACATAACATGTTACCTTGGTCCGGTAGTAAAAATTGTAATTAGAGCTATTATTTTTACTATTTATATATCCATGTGCTCTTGGACGATGAGGCCAGGAAGAATCCACTGCTCCGAGCAATGTTCTCTCTTCCATCTTGTTCTCAGTCCGCTACTGGGGCAATGTCCTCCTCAACTTCTTAATTGTTTCACTTACGACTCCCGGTGCCAGAATTATTCAAAGTTCCATATAGAATTACACACACAAAATATTAGTCCTCACTGTTTATTTCTTTCCCGCAAAATTCCACCAAGTCCCGCATCTATCATTTACAATGACCTCTACGATGTGCATGGTATGCAGTCTTAAGCTCATCTCCTATATTACAAAACATTCAACCCTCGAAAACTTTCATACAGTCTTGTCTCTTGTTTTACATGACAATCTCCAGTTTCCTTCAACGTCATACCGTATTACTAGTTAACCACCAATCCTACATGCCCTTATATCCCAATCTTCTGTCTGTTACTTGCCACGCTGTGTTTATTTACTTCCGCTTCCCTGGTTGCTAAGGAATGCCCTGCCTGCATGCCTCTGCCCTCAACATTTACACTTTTTACGAAGAATTTAATAAATTCTTGTCCCCAATTCCCATCAAAATATTGTGTGACAGTCTGGTATGTCATGTAATTAAACAGGAAAGTTCAGTGTGCTGATATATCACCATTAGTTTGGTTGCTGTAGGACTTTTTTCTTTTACTGAGCAGGAGTTGGAGCCTCCAGTTGCTGTGTTCGTTCAGCCAATGGAGAAGCAAGAAGGAACCTGTATTGGAGAAACAAAGGTATGACTGTTATATACATTTACATAATGATATTTGAATCGAAGGAAGCATTGGGCAGTGATTTGTTAAAACCGCCTGTAAATGTCTTTATTTTAAATAGAAAGTTCTTCTTATTTATGTTGTTAACAATTTTTTGAAACAATGACAAATTCTGTATGCACATCAACAAAATTCCTATATGTGTAATTACTAAGATCAAAATATAGCTAATGGAATAAGAACCCGGAAAGTCGCCCATTAGCCAGACATTGGGAATAAAGGTGTGTGATTGAGCATGTGAATTAATCCTATTGAACTACTTCCAGCAAATATATAAGGGTGCTGGGTAAAGTGAATAATTAAAGATTCAGGCTCAATGTGTGTGTATATGGAGTATTCGGCATACATTGGTGTTTGCAATTAAGCATTCTACAGAGAGTTTTAATTCTTAAAGAATTGAAACATAAGCAAATAATTTCAGGAATAACAGTAATATTTGGCTTCGACTCTTTGTCTCTAGTACTTGTCCAAAACTTAGAAACTGGAGTAATCCTTCCCATTGTAACCTGTGGCAAGAACATTGTTTTAGCTAATGTCGTATTAGTTCCTTACCCACTTTAGATAACCTTTTTGAAAAACGAATACTAAACCAGTTCACGGATATTTTGTAACTTTTGCAGTTTTTGAAATTGTACAAAAATCTAACTTGCGCAATTTTGCACGCGTTCTTTGAACAATATGAGGAAACAGTTGGATCCTTTTTTATTTTAATTAAAATTTAAAACCTTGTTTTTAAAATATTTGTTAAGTTATGCAAAACCACTCCTATTATGAAGGCGTAAAAAAATATACATGAATTCTTGGAATGCCTAATTTTGAAGAAGATACTTTATTAAGGAACTAGTGGTGACACAGACTTTCTTACACTAGTTTCCTAATATCTAGGCTAGTGTTTTGGTATTTATTTATTTATTTGTTTAGTGAAAACCGTCAAAAACTGTATGTGACGTATGGGGGGAGAAAATCATCTCCGCACGCTTTCTTGAGTTTCAGAATCCCTTCCCAACAATTTAACTATTAATAGTTGAAAGATTAATAATAATAATAATAATAATAATAATAATAATAATAATAACAACAACAAATTTAGAAAAGCGAGAGATTAACATTTCAAAAACTAGATATTTTCGTTGCCAAATTATAGAAAACTTATTTTTAACGGTAAAGAAACGAACAGACTTGATTTTTCTGTATTGTTAACAAAATAGAAACTCACCCTAAGCTCTAGTACCACTACAAGCAAAGGAAAGTTCAACAAAACATTGATGAAGTTTCTCACAAAATCAAAACTTCTGTACAACATCTCCAAACTATTCAATTACAAATTCTATACACACCAATGTTTTGCTTTTCTGTAATATTCTTGAACTCATAATTCAAGTCTACTATTATGGTGCCTAAAAATTGAGAAAACATGAAGAAATGATTTAAATGTGCAGATTGAGAGCAACTAGGAAGAGGGTGAAAGAATACTAGAAAGCATAATATTCTGGGGAAGCTCATCCTTTAGTTCCCAGACATTTAGATTGCAAAAGAAAATTATCCGAATAATGAAAACATCCCATCCACGTGATCCGTGCAAGCCTCTTTTCATTGAACTTGGAATCTTACCATTGCCTTGCCTATTTATTTATTAGTCTGTAGTATTTGTCAAAACTGACTTACTTAACTGTGGGAACCTGTTTTCATGTAATACTGATATTTATAGTTACAATACTCGACATACAAATCATGTTCATCAAGTGTCAGTATCAACAGCTCACTACAAGAAATCCACATACAATACATGTACGCTACTTTACAATGCATTGCCAGATGAAATTAAACAATTAAAATTGGTACACAAATTTAAGTTAAAAGTAAAATCTTTTCTGCTGCAAAACTGTTTCTATACAATTAGAGACTATACTGATCGCCAAAAAGAAACATAATGTTTACTTTAACAAAAACAAGCTATAGTATAACGAATTAGTTTACATTTGCGTTGTATAATTTTAAAAAAAGACGCGATATGCCTGTAACAAATAATGTACTTTCAGGTCAATTACCCCCATCTCGATCAGGTTTTTGTCCAGTTTCCCTGATCCATTGAGCAAATGCTGAGTTGCATTTTTTCACATTATTGTATTAATGAGTAAAAGTGCTTCAAATGATATCTAATAAAGTTTCTGGAAAACTCAATTTTTCTGTGAAAATGGGGTAAAAACCCCCAAAAACTTTACCCTTTCAGAAACGCTCAAACATAATTTTCTCAAAAACAGCTCCAAATTTTTCTTTCATTTTTTCGTGCGGACAGTAATTGCGCTGTTTCAGATGACATAAAATTATTCTAATTTTGCCGTATTCTTTTCTTTCTTCAAAAATTACGAAAATGCAATTTCTTTTTATATCTCTCACACCGCGTATATGCACGTTTTAGCAATGGGTAAACATTGCATTTGTGAATAGAAATGTTTAAAATATCTTCCAATTAAGTTTTTCGGAAACTCAAAAGTTTTCTGTGAAAAGGAGCTTCAAATTCCGGGTAATGCCTAAAATATATTTTCTCAAAAACAGCTCCAAAGCCTTATACGAAAATGAACTTGTAGGACGAGGTTTACTCTTTATAATATTCATGTACATGTACAAACTCCGGAACGCCACCGGAACAAGCAGGTTTTCGAACAGACCACCTGCAAACAGTCAATCGGATCATCAAAAAAGCACAAAAAGTTAATATAAAATTGTACGTAGCATTTGTTGATTTTACGAAGGCCTTTGACTGTGTAGAACACTCATTTATACTTGAAGCACTCAAGAATCAAGGCGTCCCAAGCAAATGTATTAATATTTTAAAACAACTATATGCACACGGCAGAGCACAAGTAAGAACAGATCAAGAAGGAGAAATATTTCCAATTAAGAGAGGAGTAAGACAAGGGGACCCAATATTTCCTAAATTATTTAATAGTTTGCTTGAAATGTGTTTCCGTAAAATAAAGTGGTCCAAACAAGCAGGTGTAAATGTCAACGGACAGCGGCTGACAAACCTCCGTTTTGCAGACGATATTGCTCTATTTGCTACCTCGCCTAAAATTCTAAAAGAAATGCTATACGATGTAAACGCAAAATGTACTGAGGTTGGTTTACAAATGAACTTATCGAAAACTAAAGTAATGAGTAACAGTGAACCCAAATCACTAATGGTGAACGACAGCAACATAGAATATGTGCAAAAATGTGTTTATCTGGGCCAGCTAATACCATTTACAAATAGAAGAGATAAGAAAATAAGAACTAAATTAGCATGGAGAAAATTCTGGAGCCTCTCTTTCATTTTCCTAAATAAAAAGATAAACCTCCAAATTAAAAAGGTAGTAATGGACTCGTGCATCTTGCCGATATTCCTTTATGGATCACAAACATGGTCCTTAACAGTAATACAAATAAAATGGATACAACGATGCCAGATAAAAATGGAACGAAAAATGTTGAATATTTCGATCCTAGACAAAATACCATCTACAGAAATTAGAAAAAAGACTAAAATTAAAGATGCAGTACGGCAAGCGAAAATAAGCAAATGGCATTGGGGAGGACATATTATAAAGAAAGACCAGCAACGATGGGCATACACTACAACCTGGGACCCTCGGTATGGGTGGAGAAACCAAGGAAGACAGAGGAGAAGATGGACAGACGAGCTATGCAAAGCAGCTGGTCCCAACTGGACGAGGCTGGCCCAAGAGAGAACAACATGGAGGCAACTGGGATATGAACAGCAAAAAGATGATGATGATCCACAGTGCTATTAATCGATTTTAGTGAAATTGAGTGAACTTTAGTGAAATTGAATATCAACCTACTGTAACCCTGCTAAAGCAGGCCTTTGCCCTTTACGGGATGTTATGGGCTAATAATAATAATAATAATAATAATAATAATAATAATATTCTTAAAGTAATATGTCAGTTTCGGTTCTACCACTAGAAAAATGAAAAATTGAGAAGATATCGAAGAAATGTACATCCGGTGGCGATAGATGGCAGCTGGCAAGAGTAAGTGACAAGACCGAAAAGCTAGCTCAGACGAAAGAAATCATAAAACTAGTACGAGAGTGTCGTTCTGTAGCCCACTAGGTACTTTCTCGCTTCTGCTTGTTGTGATGCTGCAGGGGAACATAGCGAATTTTCAACACAAACTCTTATTGGCTGGCCCCGATAACGAAAAAGTGGAAACTCCTGCCCCTACATGAAGTAAAGTACTTCCTTTAACAGATAGCCAAAATCCATGTTTAGTGGGTCCTTTACATCGAAAACCGATTGACGCGTAAAAACATCGCTACGTTTCCCCTGTAGTCAATTCATCAGGTTGCTTCTTCAAGCGATTTTGTCCTATATCAATATTCCCCAATCGATCATGCTGGTATTGTGAACCCTCGAATTTGAAAACGTTATCTTAATATTTTGGGGGGGGGAGACATTACATGAAGCCCCTCCGACATTTAAAAAAATGGGACCAATTTTTTTTATTGGCACCAAATTTTGTTGTCGGATAGCGTAAGGGACTTTTAAGAGAATGGTGCAAGTCTCATTTTCGCTCCAATTCTCGATTTTTTAAAAATTTCAAAAATTCAATTTTTGTCATCTTCCACAGCGAAAATATTGAAGATAATTTTTTTTCTCCATGAAGTCTGTTCCTTAAAGACATTTTGAATTAAGCTAATGTTCAGTATTCGAAAATACGTGTCATTTTCGTGTAATTTTGCCCGAAATATAGGCAGCTTACAAAAACCAATATTTTCTGGAAGCATTCTCGATTTTTTTAAAAATTTTCTTCTCTAATAATTGATGGTGAAAATTGGGTTGCTAGTCCCATTTTCGTTTATCTTGCGGTATTTTTGCGTTATTTCGTTAATTTCCGAAAATTATATAAAGTTAATATTTTGAAACCTCTAATTTGAATATAGCGATTTTTCCTCAAAGCCTGTTGTAAAAAACCGGCTCTTTAAAAAAGGTTATGTACAGTTTTTGAAGTGAAAAGTATAGTTTTCACGTACTTTGCGCGTGTACTTGATAAAATTTTAAAAATATATTTTCTCAAAAACCTTTCCAAATGTTTGTTTTCCACAGACAGAAGGCACGCTTAAAATAATGGAACATGTCTCATTTTCCTTGAACTCTCCGTATTTTGTGTTATAAAATCTTTGTCTTAAACCTTTATAAAAAAATCTCATTAAAGACGGTCATGTACATTTGTTTAAAAAAACTAGTTTTCACAAAATTTCTGCTGGACACACACACACAAGTAATAAAGAGACCCGGAGCTGGATTTGTCTGGGTAAAAATCAATGGCGTTTACATCTACAGCTGTTATGCCTCACCAAACGCGACAATGGACGAGTTTGAGCAGTTTCTCGACCGGTTAGTGTACGACGCAAGAGGACGAAGCCCCTTGGTGATAGCTGGAGATTTCAACGCCTGGGCGGTTGAGTGGGGTAGTTCGTCCACTAATGAGCGAGGTCGAGCAGTTCTGGCATTCCTCTCCCTTCTGAATGTAGAGCTCGCCAACACAGGAGACATACACACCTTCCGCAGAGGGGGCGTGGGATCTGTTGCGGATCTGACGTTCATGTCAGATAATCTTTTGAGAATGGGAGTGTCCTGGAGAGTTAGTGAACACTATACCCATAGTGACCACCAGGCACTTTTGTACGAGGTGAAAAATCAGCGGAGGGATAATTTTGCACCGAAATATCAGCCAGCTGGGTGGAAAGCAAAAACGTTCGACGAAGTTTTCCGACAATGTTTGAAGACGATTGTGCCAACAGGTACCGCAGATGACAAAGCTGGGCAGGTGATGAAATGGGTAACCAAAGCCTGTGATGTGGCTATGTCTAGACGGGGCCTAATCTCTCGACGTTCACCAGTTTACTGGTGGAATGAGGAAATCGCCCAATTACGACGGAGGCGCCTTAGAGCCAGAAGACAGTACCAGAGAGCTCGTGGCAGAGACAACTTCAATTGCAAGAGCAATACAAACTCGCTCGAAGCCAATTGAAGATAGAAATCCACAAGAGCAAACGCTTATGCCCCAAAAGCCTGTGTGACGAGGTGGAAAAGGATCCATGGGGTAGGCCGTACAAGGCTGTCATGAGTAGGTTAAGACAGCGGCACCTACGTTCTCCAACTTGCCCCAATATGCTGCTCAGAATTATGACAGCCCTATTCCCGAGCCACCCCGGTGACTCAGTTAATATATCGTTATCTGAGCTAGAAATAATTCCTCCAGTCACGCAAGAAAAAATTCTGCACGCAATCAGCAGAATCGGCAACACAAAGGCTCCCGAACCGGGTAACATTCCCAATATTGCCCTCAAGACTGCGATACTCGCTCACACCGACATCTTTGTGGATCTTTATTATTCTTGCTTGAGGGAAGAGGTGTACCCAGAAAGATGGAAAAACAGCGCCTGGTGCTCCTCCCTAAGGGGAATAATTCTTCCGAAGATCCATCATCATACCGGCCATTGTGTATGCTTGACACAGCTGGCAAGGTTATGGAGAGAATTATTAGTACCAGACTGGAGAAAGCTGTGGAGGAGGCCGTTTGGAAAATCAGTATGGTTTCCGCAGAGCCCGCTCGACTGTTGACGCAGTCCAGCTTGTCATTAACACCGCCCGACAAGCAGTTGGAGGAAAGAGATGGTAGAGACGCCCAAAGCAGTACTGTGCTGTCGTTACTAAAAATGCATTCAACTCGGCCAGGTGGAGTAATATTCACCAAGCTCTCCGCAGATTTAAGGTGCCAACGTACTTGAAGATTGTGGCCGAGTATCTGAGTAATAGAGCCCTGATTTACAATACAAATAATGGGCCGAAGGTACATAATATCACGGCTGGTGTCCCGCAAGGGTCGGTATTGTGGAATGTGATGTATGACGAGGTCCTTCGGCTTCCCCTCCCAGAAGGCACCAGTATTATTGGTTTCGTGGACATTACTATCGTCGCCGTTGCGAAATACATTGAGGAAATTGTGTATATTTGCAACGAAGCGATCGCTATTGGTAGTCAGTGGTGGAAGTCCTCAGGGCTGCAGTTAGCTGAGCACAAGACTGAGGGTGTCCTAGTCACTAGCAGGAAAAAGAGAGAAACCATCACTCTCAAAGTTGGAGACCACCGTATTGCATCGCAGCCGTCGATCAAATATCTTGGTCTCATGATTGACGCCCGCCTCACATTTGCTGACCACCTGAAGTACGCCAGCAATAAAGCTGCGGTAATTAATGCAGCACTGTCGAGACTAATGACCAACATAGGGTCCTGTCAGGAGAAACGGAAGCTTCTGGCCTTGGTTGTGAGGTCCGTCTTGCTCTATGGAGCCCCAGTATGGGCCAACTCCGCGTCGACAAATAGTTACGTCCGAGGGATGACGTCAGTGTACAGGTTATCAGCATTGCGGGTAGCTTGTGCATTCCGCACTGTGTCAAACGATGCAGTGTGCGTCATCGCGGGGATGCCTCCTGTCGATATCTTGGCGCAGGAGAGACGGAGGCGATATCACAAAGAAGAGGAGAACCCAGACTGCTCGACAACACTGCTCGAATGGCAGGATCGATGGGACAAGTCCATTAAAGGAAGATGGACGTACCGCATGATTCCCTCCATTGCACCGTGGATCAACCGTAAACACGGCGAAGTAAATTTCTTCTTGACTCAGCTGTTGTCTGGACATGGATGCTTTCTGGCATATCTCCACAGGTTCAAGCTGGAGGATACCCCATTCTGTCCACTATGTGAACCTGCTGTCGAAGACGCCGAGCATGTGTTCTTCCAGTGCCTGCGATACCATCTGCAGCGACGGCACGTTATGAGTATACTCGGGATCGACCCGCTGACACCCGAAGCAATGGTTGGGTGCATGCTCGCCTCAGAAACCAACTGGGATGCGGTGAGCGCATATGCGCAGACCATAATAGCTGAGCTCAGGAGAATAGAAAGGGAAAGAAGGGAAGTCGATTGATCCTCCTTTGATCCTTCCTACGTTTTGGCGAAGAGAAGTGGCTTGTGACTAAGTCACTCTAATCCACTCCCCGTGATGTAATGCCTAACGGCGGTTCCGCGGGGAGGATGGAGGAGAAGGGAGGTTGGTTTTAGTGGGTAAAAATCTCACACTATCATGTGCTACGGGCCACATGGTGTCTTTTGAAAATTTCCACCTACCCTCGTAAAAACACACACACACCGCTAACTACGGGCCACGAAAATAATCCTCAGAGGACAGGAGTGAATCAAAAGAATGTGAAAAGTAATTGATTTAATTTTCATTATAATTTACTATTAAAAATCCCAATATTAAGTAGATTTTTACTCTTCTACAATTTGTATTCTCAGTGTATTGATGTATTTTCTTTTAAGCAATCCGCAAACCTTACGTGAAAATAACCCAATTGGGTTTGCTCTCTTCATAATACCATTCCAATGTAATATCAAAAAATATATATATTGTGTCATAATTTTGTACGAACATTTTTATGTTAATTTTATATTATTCCCATATGCTGCATTTGGCAGCAAAGCAGGGATCTATTTGAGAATTTCATTGTTGATCGGCAACATGATAGGAAAGGTAAGTTAAGGCATTCATTTATGTCAGGTTACATTTTTGTCAGGAAGCAAAACAAGAGGGCATCTCAACATTTGCGCAAAGGATCAGGGAAACTGGACGAAAAACCTGATCGAGATGGGGGCATTGCCCCAGAAGCTGCGGTATAATACTTGTTACAGGTGTTTTAGAATTATACAGTTCAAATGGTAAATATATTAAATGTCACTGTTACAAATAATGTTACTTTACTTTTGATGCCCAATATAGTCTCTAATTTTATAGAAACAGTTACGCAGCAGAAATGATATTACTTGCGATTTAAACATTTTCATCGAATTTTATCGCTTAATAATGTAATCGTTTAATGGTTACATGTCCAGTAAAATTGTACATTGAACTTTATTAAATTCTGGAAGAATGCATTCATAATGAAATAAAATAGGATGGCCTTTGGTTCGGGATGTCGAATTTGAAAGTGAAAATATCCTTGCATCCCCGTGTGAAGTGGAAATGTGAGAAGTGTGAGCTGTTGGAGCATGAAGGTATCTATTTCTTTGCACTGAAAATTCCCGTCTGAGATATTCTGTAGCACAGCTAGTTATCATAAGCAGACTCAACTGTAGCAAAAATGTTAAAGAAAAAGAAATTGTAGCCATCTGCAGAAAATTTTGAATTATTGCAGGGGCTCCATGTGTAGAACACAAATATTGGGAGTTTTATTTCGAGTTCGTAGTAATTTGAGTTGGACCAGAATATTCGTGGAATATTCATTTTGAAGAAAATAATGTATGTAGTTGTGTAATGTGTGTGTTGTCCAGAATATATGTTTTTTCAAAATAACAGTTGTGATATCAAGGACCCCAAAACCTGTATTTCTGTTAATATCTCAACATCGATTTTCGAAATTGCATAACTTTTGCACATTTGTTAAACTGAGAAATTAAAAATTCTGTTACCTGATTATTACTGAGTGAACTGTTTGTTAACCAGGTGAATGAGGTTTTCCAGGTATAAGTGAATCAAAGTGTACATGGCTTTTGTATATCTCAGTGCTGTGTGATGTAATTTTCTAATGTCTGACTGTAGGATCCTCTTGCGGCAGGCTGTGAAAGTGCTTCTAATGCAACAATCAAACCAGAAATTGCTTCATGTTCCTCAGGTGAGTGGAAAAAGGATTTTAAGTGATTTCGGTAATAGAGTTGTACAGGCCCGTAAATTTAATAGTTTATTACTATTGTGAGAAGACAGAAATATCAGCTGACTCCTCAGGAAGTCACGGACGTAATAAATGACATTTCATATAATTGAATTGTGTAGTTGTAAAACCACGAGTCCATTATTTAAAATAAAATGAAAGGTTTGGGATAAACCACGAATCCTGCGATAAAATAACATGAGTGAGGTCATTTTGGGTAAATATATTATGTGGGAGGCTTGTACCGGCGTTCCTCTTAAAACATGCCTGCTTGTAGTGTGCCCTGTTCTTTAGTATTTCGCACACAGCAAATTCAAGCGGTTGTTTTCGAAATATTTCCGTCCTGTGTGACGTACTTTTCTGGACGTCTTAAAAGAAGGGCTTTTCCGTAATCCGTTACGTACTTAATCTTGCTTATCGACGCAACGCGTCTCTTCGCCCCTGCTCGTAAGTTGAGCGCGGAGTAAACCTCCAATAATATCTAGCCCTCTTCCAGATTCCAGAGGGCGCTGTATTTTTGTATGTCTCGTCTAGTCAGTTGTCTGTAGCATCTCCGCGTACGCACCTCTTACTCCACGCGCCCCTGCGTCACTACCCAGCGGCCAGAATTGGGAAGGGGTTGGGTTTAGAAAACATCACAGGGATTGGACTCCAGTCTTGTTTCGTTGGAACAAATTTCACATGAAATTCGACGAGAATAGAACCCGCACCCCAGTGGTGAAAGCCTAACGACTTCGCTATGAGCAACGAGCGAGCGGGCTATTATTGAAATTCCTCATTCCTACATTACGTAGTATCTGAGCTAGGTAGTCTGCTGACCAGTTATTTAGATTTAGGTATTTTATGAATGGTTCAATTGATTACTTGTTTCATTTTATTATATTGGTTATTTTAAAATTATGAATGGCTTATCACAAGACCTTTATCCTTTTCTCAGATAAAAGTCACATGAATTCGAAGTAAGCTTCAATGGCAATTAACATTACTGGTTATGGAGAGAATTAGTGGATAAAGACTAATTTTCCCACATTATTATATCACGCTTGGAAAAATTATTGCAGACAAGTGAATCCCATTTGTGTTATTTGTACTGAATTGCTAAATTGTTTATCAGAGAACTTTCCATAATTAAACAAGAGGTTAGAGATTCATTGTTATAATCACTAACACGAAATAATAAAATAATAATAAATATAATTATATTTTCCAAAGTTAATTAATGAAACAGTGCATAAAGTGGGTAAATAAAACGTTGATAAAGGGGTATAATTGCACTCGTAAATAAGGAAACTCACTGCTATCATGGCGCATTTTCCTGAAAACGCCACTAGTACATTTATACACTTGTTTTTCCACCAGTTCCGGTAATATCTATAGCATAACCTTCTCTGTTCTACATTAAAAATGTTTATTTATTGTTCATATGCTATTGCCTTCGATACGGAGCTCGATATCCACTGCGTAACTCACCGGAATCGACAGGCTCGTGTTTACGATGGATATTTGAAAACAATTGGATGATGCTACATGTATACTTACGAAGACAAATGGAGTCAAGTTAACAGCTCGTTAATTAGTGAATAAATAAATCTGAATTTAAAAAAATAGACAAAAGGCCCTCGGGCTTTTTGTCGCTGCTCGATCATTGGAAACCTTTGGTTCTTAAATAACTTTTCTAATTCTAACCGTTCTTTTTTTCTCATATTTTTTTAATAAATCCTATAGCATTCCTGACCCACACAAATTGTTCTCCCTCCTTTGTTTACCATTTCAAAGCAGATCGATAAGATAAAGGCTGGGATTCTCGTTAGTGAAAATCCTTTTTTTCAAGTCAACATTCTAATTTCCCACAATGCCGGTTTAAAGTGATTTCTTTATTTCTAACACCTAGTCTCTTGTTTTAAATTCTTTTTTTATTAATATTTTGGTATTTAATCGTCTAAACCGTTTCTGTATCACCAGCTTTTATGTCAATTGGTCCAAGTTTTCTCACTATTTTCATAATTACTTTTAAGTTTTCTTCCTTTCATCCTAATAATTGCATTGTATTTATTTTAAATGTGTTGTTCCTTATCATTTATCCTTTCACTATGGTAGGTAATCTCTATATTCTTTCCCGGGTCTATCACATTTTTTAAATTTCTTAATCGAATAAAAAAATCAGGTTTTCACTAATAACTAGTGGAGCGCAAACACCACACAATTTCTCACCCTGAGTAATGGTTACGTAATAATATTTATACCATAATTTCTCTCTGAATTAACTCATCTCAGTATCATTTTTTTGTAAAACTCATTACAAATTGTAGATCATTGAGTGCGGATCCCTCGGTCTCTGGTCAGTAAAGGTACAAGCCCTTTCGGGACAACACGCACATGACGAACGACAAGGGACAAACAACCATGACCTTGGCGGGATTCGAACATGCGACCCTTCAGACCGAGGCGATGAGTCAGCACACGCTCTAATCACCTCGGCCAACCAGGTCAGTGACAATTACAATTGCATTCCATACGGCTAAATCATGTTCCAACGAGACGTAATTCACAGAACAATAGCTGCCGTCTCGGGGCCGGAATGCCATTTTCTCATTCCAATCCGACATTCTCGGAAGGCTAGCACGGTTGCTTTCATATTTCATTTAAATCGTATTTTTAAGAGAAAACCTAATTGAGCTAATTTCAATTAAGGTTTGCGGGTTGCTTGAAAGAAAATTCATCAATATAACGAGACTGCAAATGCGTTCCTCGCTACACGAACAAAAAATATGGATTATCAAATAGATATTAAATAATTCCTAAAAGATTAAATTGTAGACGATAGCAAAAGCTCGAATGTAAGAAACGAACAGAGGAATATGAGATAGTATACGAATTCCAACTTACGTAGCATCCAACTGCCTCCAAACACTTCTCAAATTACTTTCCCGAAGCGCAGGAAATTCGAAGCTAGCGACTGTGTTTGACGCCAAATTACCCCCAAAACCCTTTTTTTAAAAAAATTAAACATTACTTTAATTAGAGATTTGTTTTTGATGAACAATTTCGTTAAGAAACTAGAGGTGCTGCAGAATGGCGCAGACTCTCGTAGTTTATTTATTTATTTTACTTCAAAAAACCGTTAAAAATTGCGTAAGACGTGCTATGGAAAAAAGTTAATTGTGTGCACATTTTCAAATTTCTGTGATCCCTACGCTAAGTCATATACTACTTAAATTTTGAATTTTGAAAGGGAGAAAAAAAACTCATGTAATAAAATATATTTTCAAGGATAAATAAGCAATAAATTTTGAATTTTGAAAGGGAGAAAAAAAACAAAAAACTCCCATGTAATAAAATATATTTTCAAGGATGAAGACGTGCACAGAAAATGAAGTTACATTTATCTCCAGAAGCAAAACAAGGTGCCATCTCAGCATTTGCTCAATGGATCAGGGAAACTGGACGAAAAACCAGATCGAGATGGGGGTCATTGATAATTTGATTATTTCCCACTGAATTCTAGAAGACGTGCACAGAAAATGAAGTTACATTTATGTCCAGAAGCAAAACAAGGTGCCATCTCAGCATTTGCTCAATGGATCAGGGAAACTGGACAAAAAACCAGATCGAGATGAGGGTCATTGACCCGGGAGCTGTGTTACAATAGTTGTTACAGGTTGTTTATACTCATTTATACAGTCCAAATGGTAATTAATGCATTATGTATCATTGTTAAAATTAATGTTACTTTTCTTGCGATGCTCAATATAGTCTCTAATTGTATAGAAACAGTCATGCAGCAGAAACGATTTCACTTGGGATTTAAACTTTTCTATTGAATTTAATCGTTTAGTGTCATTTGGCAAAGTGTTGTAAAATAATGTACATGTATTGTATGTGAATTTTTTGTAATGAGCTGTTGATACTGTCACCTGATGAATATGATTTCTACGTCGAGTGTTATAGTAATAGACTACGGCATTTTCTGAAAGTATATTCCCGCCTTAAGCAATTCATTTTTTACAAAAACCACTGATTCGTAAATAAAAAGACTAGTTAAGTAAATAAATAAAAAGACAAGAAAAGTTATGTTTTCTAATTTCGGTTCTACAGTTAGGACACCGAAAAATTAAGAAAAAGTAAAAATAATGTAGTTTGGACGGCGATAGCTGGCGAGAATGTGGCAAGACCGAAAAACTAGAGAAAGGAAAAAAAACAACAAAAATATCGTTGGCTTTCGCGGCTAGATTGATACTGTCACCTGATGAATATGATTTCTACGTCGAGTGTTATAGTAATAGACTACGGCATTTTCTGAAAATATATTCCCGCCCTTAAGCAAGTCATTTTTTACAAAAACCACTGATTCGTAAATAAAAAGACACGGTGATGGTAGAATTCCTAGATTAATGAAGAAAAGCTTACATGAATCATGTGGGTGGGATTTGGTTATTATTCGTACAATTAGTTTTTGTAATCTAAAAGTCTGGGAGCTATAAGATGTATTTCCCCAGAATATTATGCCATATCTCAGGCGGGAATGAACATTCGCGAAGTATACACAACGAGCAGTATGAAGGCTGACTGAATTTGCAAGAATTCTGAACGCGTAGCATAATGAACTTAATTTTCTGTTCAATTCATTTCAATGGATGTTCCATTTAAGGTTTGACTGAATTGAGAGACCTAAAAATTTTGTTGCCTTAACATCAGTCAATGGTACACTGTTCATTTTCAATGGAGCACAGAATTGTTTATTTGAAATGCAAAACTGCATTAAAACCGTTTTCTTTTCGTTTATAATTAATTTATTTCGGAACCAATTTGAAACATCTGATATTGTACTATTTACGGTTTCTTTATTGCAAAGGATGTTCGTATCATCCGCAAGGAGAACTGTTCTTCCGTTTCGAATCGTTTCTTTGCCCTAAGTGTTAATGATGCTAATGCAAGTGCTCTTTGTTTACAGATCGAGAGTTTGGTAGCTACTTTCTCACCAACCCGACCGAAAACCGTTCTCAGTGTTCCATCTTTAAAAGAAAATTGAATGAACACATGCGGACACACACTGGCGAGAAACCTTTCCGGTGTTCTGACTGTAAAAAGAGCTTCAGTTATAAAGGAAGCTTAGATAAGCACATGCGCACCCACTCTGATGACAAACCTTTTCAATGTTCTACGTGTGGTAAGAGCTTCAGTGTAAAAGGACGCTTACGTAGGCACATGCGCACCCACACTGGTGATAAACCTTTTCACTGTTCTACCTGTGGAAAGAACTTCAGTCAAAAAGAAAACTTAGATGCGCATATGCGCACACACACTGGTGATAAACCTTTTCAGTGTTCTACCTGTGGAAAAAGCTTCCGTGTAAATGAACTCTTAGGTAAGCACATGCGCACCCACACTGGTGAAAAACCTTTTCAGTGTTCTACCTGTGGAAAGAGCTTCAGCGAGAAAGTAACCCTACGTACGCACATGCGCACTCACACTGGTGAAAAACCTTTCCAGTGTTCTCTCTGTGGAAGGAGCTTCAGCCTGAAAGGAACCCTACGTACGCACATGCGCACCCACTCCAGTGAAAAACCTTTCCAGTGTTCTCTCTGTGGAAGGAGCTTCAGCCTGAAAGGAACCCTACGTACGCACATGCGCACCCACTCCGGTGAAAAACCTTTCCAGTGTTCTCTCTGTGAAAAAAGATTCAGTGTAAGAGGACGCTTACGTACGCACATGCGCACCCACACTGGTGAAAAACCTTTTCACTGTTCTACCTGCGGAAAGAACTTCAGTAAGAAATTAAGTTTAAAGAAGCACATGCTAACCCACTCAGGGGCAAAACCTTTCCAATGATCTGTCTGTGAAAAGAGTTTCAAGGTAAAGGGACACTTATGTAGGCACATTCGCACCCACACTGGTTATAAACCTTTTCAGTGTTCTGCCTGTGGAAAGAGCTTCAGCGAGAAAGGAAACCTACGTAAGCACATGCGCACCCACACAGGTGAAAAACCTTTCCAGTGTTCTCTCTGTGAAAAGAGATTCAGTCAGAAGGGAAACTTACATAGGCACATGCGGACCCATAGGTGGAAATCTTCCGTAAGCGAAAATGTTTCAGTATAATGCAATATTAAAAAGATAGATTAATAACATGTTGGAATAAATTTGTGACTGTTGCATGTCGGGAGCCAGTTTCTCGCACGTGCTGGTGATTGGTCTTTATCTGTGGGAAGAATTTTTCAGTTAGTACAAACTGCCGTACACGTAACCATTCTCGTAGATAACACTGATTTCGGCCGATTCTGGTGAGTCATATCAATGAAATGTGTTATTAATCGTAACGATGTTTAGAACGATAGGTTTGTATGCACGTTTTATGTAATTATTTTCACTTTGGATTTCGTGACTTGAGCATAAGCCCTGTTACGCGCCTCTCAAATGTAATGCTGACTGCTTACGCTGAGCAGCCCTTGCGACTGATTGGTTGCGTTAAAAGTTTTGAAACGGGGCAGATTTAATCGCGCGCTCCTGCTCTTGCAATTGTGGCCAGCCCGTAACTGCCGCGGTAATCCCACACTCCCAGACTGGTATTTGGCGACTGCTCGATTGCCACGTGTCCTTCACTCTTCGAGATCCCAAACCGGCAAGCTTCACGGCGCCTTCGAGAATCAAGAGGGCTGGACTCCTTTGCACACCTTTTTCCTTTTCTACTTACACGTACCTCTTCGACGACGTATATTTGTGTCCTTTTCTTCAGTCAGACATTATTAAAGGTCAATTTGTCATTTTTTTGCGTACTTACAATAGTAATCATTCAGGTTTTGAAGTGTTTCGAGCTGATATTTTATGTCCGATCTCCGTCTAGAAAACAGATTGTAAGTACAAATTGTGAATTTTTGAGTGCCTTTTTAAATATAACAGACTTTTAGACGTGATTGTTCGGAAAAATTAACCATGATTTAACCTATTTTCCATGTAGTGAAAAGTATCCGTACCATCGTATATTGATAAGACAATAAGTTCTGTTTATTTCAAAGGATATGATTATTGGGCGGAAAACAGTTTCCGATCAGAATTATGTATTTTACAACACCAGTACAATATACGATTTCATCAGTAATTTAAGATAATTTTAGAGAAAATGAAAAAATGTGATATTTTGAAATTTGGATGTTTTTTGACAGATTTTTCAGTCGGTTTGCAAATGTTTCTTTATACAAACAGAACAGAAATGTATGTTCTTGAAAATTTCACCAAATTTGCTCACAACCAAATTTGCGATAAGAAATTTCAAAAGGGGAAATACGTAAAGAAAATAAGTTTTTCGGAAACGTACTTTGACTTCCAAAACTTGCCACGAAATACTTCGAAATAGAAATTTAATATTTTTGTCCTCTCAATTTATATCAGATTACCATTTCTGAAAAGTGGATAAAGTGGGTGTTTGTTACCAAATTCCATGGTCCTCTCGTGGCTACACCTTTAATTGGAAAAACTCTTAAAGGCATTAACTATGGGTGATTGTATCTTTTATTTCTTATAGGATCATGATGTATAAAAAATGAACCGCTTTTGTTTATTTGTTTTAGAAAAAACAAAGTCGGCTTTGTACACATTTTTCCCTTGACCAACGAGTTTAGAAAAAGTTATTGTTGAAAAATTTGGATACTTTTATTCAGCTACCAACAAACGATGCAGGTATCAAATTTCAAAATTACACAAAAACTATCCCTTATTTTACCATTTTTCTAGACCACTATTTGATTTCGTGAAAACTATGGTGCTCATTTTTTTATAGTAAAGCATTTAACATGAAATTTTGTGGAAGAAACAAATGTTATATTGTAGCGTAATATAAGTTTTGCAATTAGTAATCAAAAAATATTGTTTAGTAATATTAAGTTCCGTATTTGTGTGCATGAATTGTATTATGAGAATTAATGCAACTATGTAATGGTGTTGAATTATGTGTAATAAATGTACAAAATTCTTGAAAAAATTTTTCATGTTTGTTTTACTTTTTGTAAAATTCCCTCCCATTTCTAATTGTAAACTTTTACAATAAAGCAATGTAGCTTCTATTAATATAGGAAAAAGATTAAGAATCAGAGTTCAAAATCGGCCGCCGGCTCTTGTGCTGCCCCGTCTATGGCGATCTTCACGTGCCACCACTCGCCTACGACCAACTCGCGGTGTAAGAGAACCGAACCTTAAAAACCTTTTATTATAAGATGACATGAAAGCCATATTGCTCTATTCTTTTTTTTTTTTTTCAAAAATTACAGAAATCTAATTTAAAGCATATATACTTACATACAATGTGCATTCCGAAAGTATAGAACGATTTTCCTAAGGATGAGCCAAAGTGACAGTTCGCGAAAACAAGTGAACATCACATATATTTCAGAGAAGTGTCCCTCCACCGCGACAGCTGTCCAGCCACGCCTCTTCGTAAAGTGTTAGGTTATGGCTCCTGTGAAAACATCCCTATGCAGAAGTCTAAGTTTCGCTGAGGTATATGCACGTACGCGAGTCAAGAAATATTTAAATTTAATTTCGTATGTGGAAAATCTCTTTACATGCTCTCACAATCAGTAAAAGAAAACTGCCACGAATGTAAATAGAAAGAAAAATGATTATAAGCCGGAAATACCTGCAACCGTACGCATCTCGCATTCAAGTCTCGGTTTTAAAATAAACATAATATTTATCACACAAAAGTAAATTCAATGTAATATATAAAGAAAAAAATAATTTTTATAGAAGAGCACACAACACTGCACTTCCTAATTTCAATTATTTCTCGCGGCGCACTATATTTTTGTCGGACGAGGACATCACAAAAGGAAGCGTCGAAGCCATTTGCAAGTTAGCCAACTGCAAACGAACGAATGCAGGTAGAGAGTCTAATGGGCTCGAGGTCAACACGACCGCAGAACCTTCAGTTATGTTGCCAGCACTAGCTGTCACTTTGGCTCATCCTTAGGAAAATTGTTCTATAATGCGATTGAATTTCCCGCGTCGCTCCTATTGGTCGGAGTGGAAGCGGACCACTTGCAGTAGGTGGGGAGGACCCTTAGCTATCTATACTAAGCTATATTCGTTTCGCTGTTATTCTTTTTACTATCGCCCAGGGTCATCTTATGGAGTCACAACTTCCTCAAATGGGTACAGGAAGGTGGGCGAGAGTCCTTACATCTAGAGTGCTTGCGTTGGCCGCCACTCTGCGTACGGTAGGACATACGTAGGAAATGCCAGAAAAATGGGGTCATTTCTTGGGCTGAAGATAGTCTACTGGATGCGGATGTTACAATCACCGTTCGCTTTATTCGAACACATGTATTGACAGTGGTATAATGCAATATTATTTCATATTTTAACTTTTTTATAAAATTGTGATTATCGGTTCTTTTCATTCACAACAACTCATCAAGCACATTGATAATAAACATCAGGTTTTATTAATATTTCATTTTTTTACGAAATATGTTCATGTGTCTATACAAAATCTATGTTTTGAAAATATCAACATCAATGTTGCATCACTATTCTCGACGCCTAGATGAGGATCGCCGATTTAATACGTTTGCGTTCTGATTCCCTAATAAGAGGTTTATCAGTGACTACGTTTTACTAGTAGTATATAAATCTTATAAATTGAATTGCTACCCGATTAAATGTTACTGATAAGCGTGTACGATGTTTAGAAAAATGGTATCTTAATGTAGAAATGTAAAAGTTGCCGAACTGTATAACAAAACATAATTTATCCCCCTCATAGACGGATATTCCTCTTCTAGTGCGGTGTTCCTGTCTAAGGGTTAAAGTTGTATTGCTTTCATGACAATTTAATGCATTAGAAAATACATATATATGTCACAATACAATGATTTACTCTACATCCTTTTTCATTATCATTTACGTAGTTTGTATCAAAATGACGCGCCGGGAATTACTTTTTCCAATCTTCAAGTTTATACAAATATAACAATCATTTTATATCAATATAACTTACTAAGTAAGCTGGGACATGTCACGATTCTTAATATTATATTTTAATGTTTGTTACAGTGTTGGATTCAGGATGCATCTCGCCTGCGCGCTATTTTACCACTTCTTCAATTTTGTCCGAAAGTACGAAAACAGTTTTAAAATTTTACTTGGGAAAACAGATTCATCAGGTGAAGTCTATCAAGGAGACAAACGCCGTTTTGAGATCAAAAATCGAGTCGCAGGGTAAAAGAGCTCTTGCGTAATTTCGGCTCATTCTTTCTGGTAGTGGAATGATAACGGAAGATCTTAGAAGTAAAATGTATGTAAAACAAGATGTTAGGACATGGAATATTGGTGATATCTACACAATTAGTTCGATTTTCTTTTTGAAATCAGTTTCCAAATCGGAATTGATATTTTGAGTAGTGCCTCAAATAACTTTTTGATAGTATTCGAAGGAAGACGGAAATATGTAAACAAGATATATAGTTTCATACGACTATTACAGATGATATGAGACCGTTTGGTTGTGTTACAGCATCACTAGTTTGATAAGTGGAGAAAAATATATTGAGATTGAAAGGCATGAAAAGGGACGAACGGACTACCCGGCTTGCCTGCCTGAGAGCACGGCCTCCTCCCGTGCTGCCCTCATCCTGAGGCCGCCGGGTTTGGCCGTTCGGCCGCGTCGAGGGAGCCTCCAAAAGGGTCGGGTGACGAATGCGGGAAGGGGGGATCAAGTATTTTTTCCGAAATTTCACTTTACGCCGCTCCTATTCATCCGATTTGCATGATTGATACGGCGTTGGATTCAGGAAGCACGTCGTCATCGCGCTATAAGCCCACATTTTTTAATTTCTTCCCGGAACTATGAGAAATCATTTTAAATTTTTTTGGAAATATTTTTTTGAAAAAACGGCATCGTAGCGTGAATTCTATTTGAAAAAGGAGTCCAATGCAGTTTACAGATCGAAAATCGGACAATTTGTTCAGACGTTATCGGTCTAGTAAATTTTGCTTATTTTGGTGCTGCCACGTGGTGGCGACAAATGGAACTAGTGTCGGTACATTTAGTCTTAAGTCCATAGTGTGGTAACTTTGTCCAACGTCCTTCGGCGGAAAGCCCATTCCGCGATTGAACGCGGGAGTTCCGCATCCGTGAATCCATTCGGCTGTGCGATATGGACGCATTGTGTTAAAGAGAAGTGCGTGTTGGTTTCTATGCAGTCAAGAATGGCCTCTAAGTGCAGAGAAGTACTAACAAACATGGAGCGTCCTCATCTGATTGAAAAGTTTGCTGGGGACTAACAAACATGAAGTTTCCTCATCTGATTGAAAAGTTTGCTGGAGTACTAACAAACATGAAGCGTCCTCATCTGATTGAAAAGTTTGCTGGAGTACTAACAAACATGAAGCTTCCTTATCTGATCGAAAAGTTTGCTGGAGTACTAACAAACATGAAGTGTCCTCATCTGATTGAAAAGTTTGCTGGAGTACTAACAAACATGAAGCGTCCTCATCTGATTGAAAAGTTTGCTGGTAAGTGTAAACACTATTACTGTGTAATGTTTAATACGGAGAGTATACTTTGTTTACATGTTCCGATTTCGAAACTGGTATATTTTAGAAAGATCACGTCAAGTTATTGAAACAAGAAGCACGGTTTTCTATCCTTTCCTTTGTTCCCCACACTGGATAATGGAAACATTATCATGGTGTTTTATATTCTGCCCTCTGTTTTATTTTCTCTTGGGGTTAGCAGTAATATTTGTCTCATTTGCATGTTTCCAATACCTGTCTTCCATTGTAAAATAAATGGTAGCGACTATGTTTTGTACAATTTACATTTCATTTCGATCCAAACTTATAATTTCATAATCAATGTGTGTGTAATAGATTGTTTAAATAGTTAATTTTCATGTACTCTATAATTTATTTTGTTTAGGAAGCTGGGATGGATGGGTCGAAGAAAGGGTTGTTAGTGAACGAAAAGTGATCTGACCAAAATTACAAAATCTTGGTTCAATTATTTTCTCAACAGTTTAAAATCACCAGAATATATTGAATGCACAAATCAAACAGTAGAAATTCTTGTTTTGACTTGTCTATTAGTATTTTAAATCAGGAATTTATTTGGGAAAAATATTGCAAATTTATAATTTACATAGTTGTCTTATTTGAAAATCAATGTATGAAAAATTATCGTTTTAATAAGTAAAATCATAAAAATGTGGACTACAGTAGAAATCACAAAGGGAATAAAATCACTATTTTATGATAATTGCATTGTCCCAAAAGTATAAACAAATTAGTTTATCCATCAGAATTTTTTTTTTTTAAGAAAACCTTCAGATTCTTTTCCAATCGTGATCATGGAATTGTGAACTTCATCTTGATAGCAGGGATAAATATGTATTATAATGCTCTTCTCTTGTTGAAAAAAATATCCTGACATAATTTCCACCAGTGTATTGTTAGGGATGATTTATGTTTAGGGTAGGACTGGAGTCATTGAATGAGGTAATTGCTAGCGTGCAGAGGGAGTGTCAGGAAATAAATTCAGCAGCCCTGAGATTAATCAGAACAAAAACGTCAGAGTAAATAGAGAAATATGAAGAAAACAATCAACCATCAGAAAAAATGTAAGTAATGAATTTTAGAGAACAGTAGTATGAATACAAAAATATGACTTTCTTTTCGGTTTTTAGTATGCAGAAGAAGTTTTGGAAGGGACTGTATTGGGAAGTATGTTCCCGCTCTTCATACAAAGAATAGCTGGATAAAAGTTCTTGTTGTAAACTTGCTGAGCTTGTCATTTATACTGAATGTATATAGCCAATATAAAAACATTGTTTAGAGCATTGAATAAATGCATTATTTATGTCTTACTGCTTTTATCTTAATTGGTTTTAGTAACTTTGATTCTTAATTAAATCAGTTATTAATTATTATTATTGACAAGAAAAGTTCCAAATATTTATTTATAGACAGTCAAATTATAAAATTTTATTATTTCATATTAAAAACATACATCGTTTACAAGTATTTTCGGCAACGTTTCGGAGGTGAGGTGTACCTCCATCATCAGGCCGTGGCCTTACATTGATATTACATACGTTGGGGAAACGTTGACTACGAACTAAAAACCGAGATGTGTTGACACCATTCTGAGGTCAAGTCTAAACCAGGCATTAAGTTTTTAGTTCGGTTTTTAGTTCGTAGTCAACGTTTCCCAACGTATGTAATATCAATGTAAGGCCACGGCCTGATGATGGAGGTACACCTCACCTCCGAAACGTTGCCGAAAATACTTGTAAACGATGTATGTTTTTAATATGAAATAATAAAATTTTATAATTTGACTGTCTATAAATAAATATTTGGAACTTTTCTTGTCAATCGTTACTAACAGACAGCCTATTGCTAGCTTCTATAATTTATCACCACGAGTTGCAAAAGTGTGGTTATTTGACAATGGAGGCCATCCTTCCACAGCCACCCACCACATCATTCATCGGCAGTCTCCAAGGACCTTCGGCGCACCTCATCAAGACTTGGATCAAGGTAAGTGTACAGTATAGGAAGATCCAGGCTCAAATCAATTTTCTCTCTAGTTGTAAACATCATGATCTAATGCCTAAATTCATTACAAACTGCACAAAAATCGTGAATTTTAATTCTTCTAAATATACCAAACAGTTTTATAGACATATGACTAAATTTAACAGACAGCTATTGATTTTAACTATTTCTGACAAGTATTATTTACTGAGAAAGCTATAAATCACTTTAAACAAGACTGAACTCGCCCTGAAAATGTTCTTACCTCCCGATGTCCTCTACTTCTTTTATGACACACAAATGTCAAAACTGAAAAGAATTTTTATGCTCGAGAGTCGTAACAAATCTGATAAGTTTCAGAGGTTATTTTTGAATAAACATCAATATCACTTTGCCGTCCACGATCAACAAGGTGCCGAGGAGACCTTCGGCCCTAAGTTCTACAACTTAACTTCAATTGAAATTCCTGTGGCCGTCCAAAGAACAGTGTCTCTAGGTCAAAAATTTTCTTTTCCTCTTACCAACAAAGACAAACAGCATACCTCTTTTCAACTTATCAAATCCGTCGAAACCAACTTACAACGAATTACACAGTCCGAAAGAGAAGAAGTCAGGAACATTCTTGTCAATTCCATTTCCAATTATGTCAATAATCCCGTCAAGTTAAATCAACAACAAAATGCAATACACCGAGATTTGTTACATACTATACAATTTTTCAAGAACCATCCAGATTTAGTTGTCATTCCCACAGACAAAGGCGGCGCTGTCGCACTCATTGAAAACTCCTCTTATTACGCCAAGGTTGAAGAAAATTTAAAGTCAGGTGATAATTTTAGACAAATTCTTAGAGATCCCTCTAGAATCTACCTCTCTAAAATTCAAAATGTCTTAAAGAAATGGCTGAACAGAAAGTACATTACCTTTTCCACCTATCGTTCGTTGTATCCCTCTGTACCTGGCATTGCCAGAGCATATGGCTTTGCCAAGGTCCACAAACCCGGAACTCCTTTCAGACTTGTTGTTTCCAGTATTTCTTCACCAGACTATAAATTGTCTAAATTTCTAAATGATGTTCTCAAAACCTTTTTACAGTCGGATTACTAAAATAATGCGAAAAATAGTAGTGATGTTGTCAACAGATTAAAACTTATTCATTTAACCCCTCAAGATACATTCATTTCGTTGGACATAGCCCAAATGTACCCGTCCATGCCCCATCAACTAATTTTTTCTACTTTAGAAGAGTTATTGACATCCCAAGTAAAATACAAGACCTCCAATTTACCCAAAACCGAGATTATTTTGGCAGTCAGATTAATCTTACGCAATACAACCTTTTTATTTAATCATAATCTGTATTCTCAAAATGAAGGATGTCCTATTGAAGGCGTTCTAAGCTCTATCTTGTGTGAAATTTCTATGCGAAAATTAGAAACTGACGTCCTCTCATCTTTGGATTTAAAATTTTTCACACGGTATGTTGATGACACATTGCTTGTGGTGCAGCATGACCAAGTTCTGAATGTACTTCAAAAATTTAACTCCTATCATTCAAATTTAAAGTTTACGCTTGAACAGGAAGTCGAAGGCACCATCAACTTTCTCGACATTACCATATTCACATTTCCTAATTTTTGCCTCACTAAGTGGTACACCAAACCCACATATGCGGGCATCATTCTTAACTTTCAATCCAATCATCCCACCTCAATGAAAATTGCCCTTGTGAAGAATCTTGTACAAAGAACAATTAATCTGTCCAATTCAATTTTCTATCCGGCAATTATCCACAAGATATTTTTACTTCTGCTTAGGAACTCTTACCCCATTAATTTTATTTCTAAATTTGTTTGTCAAAAACTGAAACAACTTGCTCAAAGTTCTTCTGTCAATGCCATTCTTCCAGTAGATGGTACCCAAGCCATTCCCACCAATTCAGATAAGGTAATATTTTCTTTACCCTTTGTCCATAACATTAATAATAAAATAAAAAGACAACTTTACAACAATTTTCCTGACATTAAATTCGTCAATACTATTATTCACAAATCAAACTTTATTCGTCATCTTAAAGATCCTATACCAAAGTTACACAAACTCAACACCGTTTATGCATTACAATGTACGCAATGTGAACTAGCCTACATAGGACAAACTCGGAGGAGATTATGTGACCGGGTCAAGGAACACAAAAATAACATAAGACTTCCTTTTGAAAAACAAAATTCCCTAACAGCTCATCGCATTAACCATGACCACATTATTGATTTTGATAACCCTTCCATCTTAGCCATAGAACCCAACTGGAACTCCAGATTGATACTTGAATCCCTTTTCATTAAAAAAAACATATCCATGAATTCCAATTTGGAATGCAACCTCTTTTCTAAAAGTTACGACTCGGTATTGTTTAAGTTCAAAAATAAATCCAATAGATATTCTGATCTTGTCAATACTGACAGTGTTCATGATGGAAGCTTCGTTCGCGAACAAAACCTAGACGAGCAACCCGATACCAACAATGGGATTTCTGTGCTCCAAATTCAACCTCCTCCTTTAAATCCAAAGAACCCGCCATGTCCATATTTTTTACGTAGCCGTTCTTCCGTTTCTTTTGACAATCCCCCCACCCAGCCTCCCCGCCCCCCACCCCTTCTTCCCACCATTCCCCCTCCCATTACTCACACACAACCTCGTCATTCCTGCCGTTACGACCTCCGTAGTCGGAACTCCCGCACCTCCAGCAGCAATAGGTTATTTCTCAGGTGTGAGTACTGGACTTTCTCACCTGTGCACTTGCCTCTTTTGTTTTGTTCTATTTAGTTTTTATAGCATCATTTTAACATTTTACTGTTTTACCTTATATATTGTGTTTTTAATCTCTTAATAGTTCAACCAATTAGACACATATTCTAATAACTTCTTTTATGTCTGTTTTAGATCAGATTAGTTATTCTAACATTTTAAATTTTTTAACTCAAATGTGTTATAATTTTTTATACTCCAACTAATTAGACACCTATTCTAATATTTATTTTAATGCCTGTTTTAGACTTGACCTCAGAATGGTGTCAACACATCTCGGTTTTTAGTTTGTAGTCAACGTTTCCCCAACGTATGTAATATCAATGTAAGGCCACGGCCTGATGATGGAGGTACACCTCACCTCCGAAACGTTGCCGAAAATACTTGTAAACGATGTATGTTTTTAATATGAAATAATAAAATTTTATAATTTGACTGTCTATAAATAAATATTTGGAACTTTTCTTGTCAATCGTTACTAACAGACAGTCTATTGCTAGCTTCTATTATTATTATTATTACTATTATTAAGTACAGTTTTGAAGTAGTAAGAGTGGAAGGAATTATTTTAAAAATATATGTATTAGCAACAGTAACATAGACACAGTAATATTTTTTTCTTGCAGAATCTCCAAATCAAGGTTTTTAGAACATGCAAATTTGATAGTTCATTGAGTGGCCTTAAACATGTTTAAAAATTTCTGAAATATTTAAATAAACATTTAAATTACTTGTGTAGTTATTTACACTAAATGAATTATTGTATAAATATATCAGTATATTCTTGTGAAAAGAACTAATGTGGGTTAGTGTTCATCAGATTCTCTCATATTATTTCTAAAAGAAAAAGAAAAAAATTAATAATAATTTCAGGGACTGCAGTTGTATGGAATATAAAGTAATGGAAATATTAGGTAGAAATATGATCTATTTTAGGATAATTGCATTGCTATCCCACAAATATTATAAAAATTGTTTATACAAAATAAATTTTTTTAGTCATTTAAAAGGAATTAAGATTATTTTCCAGAATCTGATTTTAAAATTGAAAATTGTATTTGGTTTGCTGGAATCATATGGATTTCAAAGCTCTTTGAATTCTAAAATAACATAATGACAAAATATCCACAGTTAGGGATGGTTTGATGTTAAGAAAAGGGCTGGAATATTTGAATGAGATGTAAAGAATGACTTGGCTCTCAGTAATTGGGTTTCAATTAAAATGAATGAGATCCTTTCTAGATGAGTGTATTGAATCTTCTATGTATGTTTGCATTTTACCACAGATTCTTGCTAATTTTTCAAACTAATTTGTCTTTTTATTTGATATAGGGAACTAATGCACTCACCAGCTGTCTCTCTGAAGGCAAGTATTCGATACCAAATGTATCATACGAGCCACAGATATCATTTGAGGTGGACATTTCTAATACTACTGAGCAGACTGTGTCAGGACGTAGTCATAAGATTTGTTGGAATAAAAATATTAGAGTAAATAGTGAATTTAAAAAGAGCCTTGAAGAGAATAATCAACCCTCAGGAAAGAATGTAGGTAGAGATTTTAGAGAATCAGTAATCTGTAATCTGTAATCTGAAATCCAAAAGTATTATTTTTTTTTTCGTTTTTCAGTATACAAGAAAGTTTAGAAAAGCACTGCTGTAGGGAAACCTTTTGCAGATGTAGGAGAGCCTACCTTATCTATTTGAAGATGTTTAGCAAAAGTATGCACTTGTGTTTGGAAATGTAATTTCAAAATTAGTATACTAAACATGAATTGTTTTCAGGTTATTGGTGACACAGATGTCTTTGGAGGCACAATTCAGAGTGCATATATGGCTTATAAAATTAATTGCATTATTATTAAAAAGCTTTGTATCTTTGTGTAAAGATTTGAATTAACCCATTTTGTGGGTTGACTATTGTACCTGCAATCATGCCTGCTTGCCCAGAATGCAGGAAAACCTTTAAAGGTATAAATAGTTTGTATATGCATCTGACAATTAGCCACAGTATTGATAAAAACAATACTGTTAGATGCCATGAAGACACGTTTTTTGGTTTGGTTTTATGGTTTTGACAGTGATTAAGATATTCATTTGACTAACAGATTGCCATATGACCTGATCCATCAGTAGTGCCAATAACAACATTTTAGAAAAAATAAATAGAGATTACTGTATTTGAAGCTAGCATTCTCATTTGAAAATATAAATGCATTGTTTTAACTCCAAAATTATAAAGGTTTTGATAAAAGTTTATAAGATTTATTAATTTTATAAAATTTTATTACATTTTTAAACAACGTGGGTGAAAGTGAAAATCAATTAAAAACCATTTTTACAGTTCAAACATTTGAAATTCGCGCCAAAATGTGATTGGAAAAACTTGTTTCAGCAATGTTTAAACAGTTCATTTTAAAATTATTGAAAGGTCTTGCTAACCAGGATGATTTGGAACTTTTTGCTGACAAATGTTGATTTTATGTGAACAGCAATTATATTATCTAAATAAAATTATCAAACTCATTTTTTTTAGATTTATCTGTAGTTTCTAATAAAAATCAAATTACTCAGTTTTAGGTATTTATGTTTAAAATATAAATCAAATTACTTAGTTGTAGTTTTATTAATCATTGACAATTAGACAATCATAGAAAATTAATCATTGTCACTTCAGTAACTGGGATCACGCATTTGTTTATAAACAGTCTACTCAAAATTTCTGTTTTTTCTTTCATTTCTATTTAAATACACCTGTTTAACACTTTTCGCCCAGAAACTAGCGTGTGCCAAATGTGTGTTTAAATGATCGCAGCTAAGTGGGAGCAGCGCCCGAGGGTACCACTTACGTTCCCACGTTGACAATATCGTTTCCCTCCCGATATTCCCATGGTGGATAGAGATGGGTGGGGTCCTCCGGTGCACCGATTTTTGCCCGTTCTGCACAGCACCAGTTTCCGTCACGAACCATGTGTTCACTTCGTTTGAAAAGCGAAACCAGATGGCGACTGCCATGTTTCATGGAATGCAAGAAGTGTTGAGAAACATTTTTTAAGTGGCATCAATGGACAATTTTTAACGATGACCGACCAAAAATAACATGATGAAAGGGTAATTCCAATATGTCATATTTAAAACAGTGCTTATCTGTCTCTGTTTCAATGACTAGTAACTGTGATAATTTTGGCATTTAAACTTCACGCTATTATTATGACGCACACTGGTGCCTGAAACTCATTGGCTGAAGTCGGATGCGCAAGAGGCCACCCATCTCTTTCCACCATGCTTTCCGCCAAGGATATTCCGATTGAGTTTGATAGAGTAACACCTATAGTATAGTTTATGTCGTGTTTAAATCTAAGCTTAAATGTCTGTTAAATAGTTTTTACTTTCTCGTATACATACGTAGTATAGACTATAGTATACTACACACGTAGTATAGAGAAAGTTGTGTAATGCTACGGGATATCGATTTCCGTTGCATCCGTCCGTCCGTCTGTGAACACTGCTAGCACCTAAACCATGTGTAAAATCTTTTCCAAATTGAAGAAAGCTCTGGCGATCTGGCTCAAGTTGAAGCTTTGAGATTTTGAAAAACATTCTTTAATTATTGGGGGTACTTTACATGATGCCCTCTGCACATTTTCAAATTTTTCTCAAAAACGGCTATAAATTTTTTCTTTACATTTCTAATAAGAATAGAGTAAAATACGCTTATAAAAATGGCATAGGTCCAATTTTCACGGTTAACTCTGAAGTTTCGAAAATTGCAAAAGTTTGATTTTTTCCGGCGTCTGAACTATAAAATTGAAGATAGAGGTTTTACCTTCAATCGAAATGTGTTGTTCAAAAATAGTTGTGTCATAAAGTTCATGTACATTTTTTTCGAAAATCTTAGTAGTTTTCGTGCAATAGTGCGTGATTGGCAATTTTTAAATAATACAAAGACATGATTTTCTCAAAAACAGCTCCAAATATTTGGAAGAATTAGTACGAAATGCACCCTATCCTGTGACATAAACGCCATATTGCTCAATTCACATTTTTTTCAAAAATTACATAAATGTAATTTTTTGAACTGTCTCTCGTGTCGGTAATATTTACATTAGTAAATGTTACCGACCCGAGACAGTTCAAAAAATTACAGGACACGAGAGGAAATTTCTTCACGTTATTGTATTTATGAGTACATTCTCTTTAAATAATGGCATATAAAGTTTCTCGAAAACTAAACAGTTTTCTGTAAAATTTATCTCAAAATTCCGCAGTTTCAGAAACGCTCAAACACAATTTTCTTAAATTTGGCTCCAAATTTTTTCTTCCAATTTTTTCAATAGATGGTGCTAATTGCACTGTTTAATATGACATAACGTTCATTTAGCTGTATCCTTTTGTTTTCTCAAAAACTACACAAATGTAATTTTTTTAAAATACCTCTCACGCCGTTAATAAGGACATTTACATCGATTTGTATGCATTATTACATTTGTGAGTGGATGTGCTTTAATTGACATCAAATTAAAATTTTCGAAAACTTGATAGATTCCTGTGAAAAAGAGCTTAAATTTCGCATTTACACTAATACTTAATCGCCCTTTTCTTAAATACTATGAATTTTTGAATCAAAATTTCTATTTAGGACGACTTTTTACACTTCTTCAGTATTTAGAAGTAATAATTTGGTTGCACCACCAGGAAAGCAATTTTTTTAATGTCAAAAAAATATACTTTGGGCGTCGATAAATGGCAGGTGGCCAGAGAATGGAGCTCGACCTTCAAGTCATACCAAATCAATGAAATTAGAAATCTTTACTATGAGAAAGTCTGTTTCATTCTGTAGCACGCGTAGTTTTCAATCACATTTAGGCGTGAATTTCAAACTTTTAAACCCAAAAAATTGGTTTTAATTTTTTTTATTGCCGTCCACATTGTTTAGTACTCTGAAAAAATATTTGTTATAGATTGCGATAAGACCCATTTTAAGGGAAAATATTGTGACAGTACTCTGTTATCACATCGAAAATGAATTTAAAAAATGTATTTCATTCGAGAGGGCCGTGCTAGAAAGGAGACGTGTCATTTGTAAGGTACGTTGAAATAGTGACATTATTTAATTACGTTATCGTTTTTGAGTTGATTACATGTCAGACACTTTATTTCGGACCCTCATTACCGATGTACATTAATTGTCCTCTTTGGGGAGGTTGTATAAGAATTTTTGTACAAGTGTCATAACTAAACCTACAATACCATGCAAAATGGCAATAGTCAAAACAGTAATGAAGCCAATATACCCTACGACATGTACTCTCAACATTCTATATCGCAAAAAATGAACCTTAAACATCATCCTAATTCTTCCTACCAGTCATCTTCCATTGAATTGCCTCAAGATCCTTTCATACAGAATGGAAATTATCAAAATTACAATGAAGCTGCTACACCAGAAAACAACGTAAATTTTCAACACTCGCAAAATATGGATTTTCAATATCTTAAAAATTTGTCTCGTCGGTCAACTTCCAATGAGTTACCTCAAGATTCTCTCATCGTGGAAGAAGAACCAAACAGTGATCCATCTCCGCGAGAATATGGAGACCTTTCGAACAACACCACCTCGCATCAACATTTTCAAACAGCAATAGAGCGGATCCTGTGTGGGCGCTGTAGCGTTCAACCGAATCAACGGATTCTGTCTTGTCAAGCACAAGACATACAACGTTTGTATAACTCTCTGCATTACTGTGGGACCGAACATGTAGTGTAGCCCAATGCCTGCTTTGTGTGTGCCTGATACAGAAAAGTGAATTGACGCGAAAACGTCCGTCCGTCAGTCAATCCGTGAACATAAACATTTCATCAACTAAAATCACTGATTAATAGAAATAAATTACTTCCATACAAAACAGCAACAATACTATACAAAACAATAATCAGACCGACTATTCTCTATGCCTGTCAAGTATGGATTAATGCTGCAAAAATAAACATCAACAAAGTTCAAATAGTACAGAACCAACTCCTTCGCACCATCATTAATGCATCCTGATTCATACCAAATCACCAATTACCAGTGGCGTATCTTCCATTAAGGCTGCAAGGCGGAGCCTACCCAAATATTTTACGAAAAGCAAAAAATGCATTTCATTAAGAAAATGTTTTTATTGATAATTTTCGAAAGAACAATCACATGACTCGTCTGGCTTCGTACGTATGGCATCTTGTACTTCCCGCTCAATTGCGAACGTACGCGAGAGAGAACGAAGGCTGTGGCCGTTCGGAGCCTTCAACGCATGCGCAGAACGTGCGCTCGCAGTCGCAGTATTCTGTTCCACACGGGCTGCATGGTTCCTCCGAAGGCCCGCCTAGGGAGCTTTCGGCAATCCTCGGATCAGTCGTGGGGAGTGGCGGGCCCTCTCACGACAAGATACAGACAGTGGGCCGCTTGCGGTACGATCTATGACAATCGTTATTGTTCACACGCAATTCGTTTATGTACTTTTTTGAAGAGAAATGCCTTGTAGATGGTGAGGCAAATTGATTCTTAGTATTTTCCTTATACACACAAATAAATACTCTATTATTAATAATATAATTTAAAATGTTTTAACGACTCTTGAAAGTGACAGGGGCAGAAAACAGCGAAATAAATCAATTGGTAATTATAATAAACCTATTTCCCATCCATTTGGTTCTATCATTTTTAAATTATTTTTGTGGACGTTGGATAAATGTTTGCGGTTAGTGAAATAAAATGTTTTTCCAACATGAATGCGGACCACTGTCCGGGCCCTAAGTACGGTAAGGCGAGGTCGCCGGGCGCCCCTCGCCGTTCGCCCTTCGCCCGCGTGCGCTGGTAATGGTGTCCAGATGTGCGGGTAAACCGCTCGCCACCCCCGCACCCCTGGGTGTGCAAGCACGGTCAGAGAATAAGACCTCTTCTTGCAGTACGGAAATAAGTTCTTGCAGTACGGACGAACACACTGAAATATTGTACTCAGTATATATTATTGTGAGACGACCTTACATGTTATAGTGAAACGAGCCACATCAAGAATTTAAGATGATTTCACTACTTCGTATCTGACAGGTGAGAAATTAATTTTAGTTCATCGCGTTTAGTTCAGAATAATACAAGTGTTATTGTTTACTATAGGAAATATGGATTTACCAGACGACAATATCATAGAAATTTTGTTACAATCTCCAACATTCTTCAATAATTTAAGTTATGAGGAGAAACTAGAAGTTAAGACAAAACGACCTACACCAAATCTTTCTTTAAAAAAGGCAGATGGGATAAATACTCACCATTTTGAAAAGCAGTGGTATGACACGAAACTGTGGTTGACTGGTAGTGTTAAAAGAAATAGACTCTATTGCTTTCATTGCCTCTTATTTGCAAGAAATGAAAACGAGTGGTGTGATGCAGGAATAGGGGACGAAAGTTTAAAAAATTTCTTGGCAAAGGCTAAAAGGCACTAGTGTTCAACGAAACATGTAACGGCTGAAGTAAAATTTGATGAATTTGGCACAACACGAATTGACTATGCTTTATCGGAAGCTGCACGCATTGCTGCTATAAAGCATAATAAGAAAGTGGATCAAAATAGATTAATTCTGAAACGCTTAATTTCCACAGTATGTTTTTTGGCGAAACAAGAGTAAAGTTTTCGAGGACATGATGAATCAGAAAGTTCTCAGAATAAAGGAAACTATCTAGAAATGCTCGAATTTTTATCTGATCAAGAACCTCATTAAAAAGATCATCTCATTCATAGCAGTGTGTTTAAAGGTACTTCGCCAGACATACAAAATGATCTAATGAGTTGTGTTACGGAAGTAATAAATGAACAAATTTTTAATGAAATTAGTAATAGCCCATTTGTTTCTGTGCAAGCTGACGAGACATTAGACATATCAACACAATCTCAACTTAGTGTAGTTTTGAGATATGCGAGTAGTTTATCTGGAGACATAGAGGAAAGATTCGTAGGCTTTTACGACATTAGTTCTTCCAAAACTGCTGAGAGTGTGGCTCAAGTGCTCTTAAAGGATATATGGAAGATTTCTAAGGAAAAATTGATATGTCAAACTTATGATGGGTGTAGTGTGATGGCAGGAAAAAACAGTGGAGTTAATGTTATTATAAAACAACATTTTTCGTGAGCGATGTTCATTCATTGTTATACGCATGGTTTAAATTTAGTATTCCCCTATTGTTGTAAAATAATAACCCAAGTGAAGCTTTTTGTTGCCAGACTTACAGGCTTTAACAGCTTCTTTAGTCGCTCTAGCAAACGGAGTGAATTGTTGATAGAGCGTGGTTTCAAATTGCCTAGTCCAAGCGAAACTAGATGGAACTATCATTCAACAAGTGTAGTTACTATTGTGAACAAGTTATTCTACAAGTGTAGTATCCATTATGAACAAATACGACTGGCTCTAAACGATGTTGTGGAAAATGATGGATGGGATATTAATTCCATCCAATAGGCTGAAGGACTGGTTAATATTCTGTGCAATTCCTTTTTTTTTATTCCTTCTTAATTTGTATAATAGAATATTTGCTTTTACTGATGTACTGTTTAACATCCTGCAAAATAAAACTTCAGATATCAACTTCTGCAATAAAGAAATGAAAAACTGTTTGACACTATTGAAAACCTTGCGAAATGAAGATGTAGTCAATGAGTGCCTCCTGAAATCAAAAGCCATGTTAAAGCACCATTTGACAGAAAATGAAATTCAAAATAAATTTAATGAAAATGTTTGTAATAAACTAAAAGGAGTGTCATATGAACTATTGGACACTGTAATCGTGAACTTCGAATCACGATTTAAAGATTTCGGGAATATAGAATTTTTTGAACTCATGGATGAAGCTAAATTTGAACATTATAACCAAGAATCACATTTTCCGGAAGGCAAGATCGATGCATTATGTTCTGTTTTTCCGTGCTTCGATACAGAGAAATTGAAAAGAGAGCTAATGTTCATTTATGGGAGCCAGGAGAAACGATTGCCAGCTAAACATTTGTTTAAGTATCCCATAACTAATGGTTTCGAAGACACTTTATCAGAAACAGTTAAATTACTCTCCTTGATATTAAGTATACCAGCAACTACAGCTTCGTGTGAAAGAAGTATGAGCAAAAACGGGTGAAGACTTGAGAAATTCAATGAGTAACGAAAGACTGTCCAACCTTTCTACACTTGCCATCGAAAAAGCGAGCCTTAAAATAAATTCTGAACGTCCACAATTTTTTGATAGAGTCATTGATGTCTTTGCTTCAAAGAAAGATAGGAAAGTCGAGCTGACCTACATGAAAATTTAAGGTGAGTATTTTAATTTTGCATATATTTAAAGCCATAGATTTTCGAATTGTCAAAATTTCTGGAATTAATGTAAAAATGTTATTTAACTTATAACATACATTTTTGTCATATAGTGCTCAGTTTGTCATATTCCTGTTGCAAATACACCGTAATAAGTAATATATTGAGATATACAAATTTTCTCTCTACTTTAATATCTCGCAAAGATCTTAGCGTCCGGCTTGCTGGGTCAATGGGTCACGATATATATAATCCTTATTACCTTTATAATGGATTATAGGATCCGCAGACTATACAGCGCTGCTGGGAATCTGAAATTAGAATGATTCTAATTCCTAGTTCATTACTGTTTGGATTGACTAAATGAAAGATCACTTTCTTTTCTAAAGAACAAAATTTAACAAAGTTTATTGTTACCTTTTTGCAAACAATATAGTGAATTTAATACATGATTTTAATGTTAGGCCTTTGATCAAGATATCTTTGAATTTAGAATTTTATACCGCGGTTAACTTATCTTTTCTTCGTTGATGTCCCTCGAAGACTTCTCAGTCGAAATATCTTGCGAGCTTGCCGTAGTCCAAAGTTCCAAGAAATCCTCTTCTGCTCCTATCCAAGATGGTGTCAAACTATCAAAATTATCAGTCCTGATTACGTCCTATGACATAGTCCCGAAACCTATAACTCGATTACCACTCCCGACGAAGTCCCAATTTATGCATCAATATTACTTTCACATACAATATCTGCAATATTATTTGCTGTCCTTCAAATTTCACAATCTGATAACCCGACTCTGACTATCTGCACTACCTCGCTCCCTCTCACGACCCACGATCCGTTCAGACACGCGATGCCGGTCAGAATGAATTCTTCTTGCATGATTCACCCCTCGAAGCTTCCTATTAAACTCCCTTCTTTTTTTTCATAACATTTGACCGTCCTTCTCTCACCCAGCCAATCCATGCGTTCGTTATATTTTGATGTAGCTAACCTTTCGATCGTCTAAACTTCTTAATGCATATTCCACCATATTGTCTTCAAATAAATGTTAGTTTATATTCATGTGACATATCGGTATGTCACAGCTTCCCCTCTCCAAGCGTCATTTGGTTTGCTACAACCTAACTAAATGACAAGACTAAAACTGAACACTTTCTTCTTGCTTCTTCACACTAAACGACATTAACACTTTACACTTTGCACTGCACTAGGTCTTGTTTCTTGCTGCCTTAAAACTATTTACATTTTCCTTTCGGAATGTGCCAACAATAACCATTTCACCAGGTATTCTAATAACCGTATCTGCCTAATATTTGCTCCCCATTAACTTCATTGAATACACATACACATTAAATTAAACTCCCTACACAAACTGACAAAATACACGTAACAACAAAACAATAACAAAAGAAAAACTATTACTCCTAATATTTACAACTATTTACAAATCTCTGTCATGACCAGAATATTTAATCATGCGTGTCGTCCCTCATATACGGCTTCATGTTCCTGTAGTTATATGTTCCCATTTGTCGTCCGTTTTCATCATTCAAAATCGCAGCATTCTTGCTTAATACTTTACAAATTCGGTACGGACCTTTATACAACGGGAAAAATTTATAAAATAGCTTCTTATCCGCTGACGACACTTGAGGTACTCTAATTAACACTTCATCACCCTCCTTATACTCGCCTCGAAAGCATTGCTTCTGTTATCCAAATTTGATACTGCGTCCCTCGTTTCCTAATCCGATGTAATAATACCCCCTCGTACATCTTCCACATTGAAAATTTCGGATCATCCTGCCGTCGGTCGTTATCTTCCGCCGAAAAATGCTCAATTATTTGCCTCCCCACAGGATCCTCTCTTTGAATTTTCGCTAATTCCTCCTTCGTCCATTTCGGTCGTATTTCCGTTAACTGGATAGCATTAATATCGGGTTCCACACTACCTTCCTTTTCCTTTATCCTGATTCTCGATAAATAATCGGGCAAAACGTTATCACGGCCTTCACAATATTGGATGTTAAAATCAAATTGTTGAAGCCATAGTGACCATCTCAACAATCTATCGTTATTCAAATGACTTCTCATTAAGAAAATTAGGGCCTTGTGGTCCGTAATGACGGTAAATGGTCGTCCAATTAATATAGCCCGTAATTTCTGCGTAGCCCACACAATTCCTAAAGCTTCCCGTTCACTGGTAGTAAAAAGTCGTTCGCCAAGGGTCAAAACACGACTTTCTAGGGCGATTATTCTCTGCTTATTCTTTTCGTCGTATTGGAACAACACAGCTTCCATGGCAAATCCACTACTATCCACTTGTAGATACATTCTTTTGTCGAAATCTGGATAACTGATCAAAAATGTCTTCTCAAATAGTTCTTTTAATTTTTTAAACGCCTCTTGACATTTTGTATCTCACGCCCATTTCCTCCCTTTCTTTAGCAATTCTATTATTGGGTGTATTATTTCTGAATAATCTTTGCAAAACCGGGAATAATAATTGCACACCCCAATCAATCTTCTAACTTCCCTTACATTCCGAGGTCGCGGAAAATTCTTAATCAATTCTTTCTTTTTATCTTGCATCGACATTCCTTGATCCGATATGACGTGCCCCATAAATTTTATATTCCTCCTCCCGAATTGGCATTTTCCAATATTTAATTTTAAATTATACTTCCGAAAGATTTCGAATAGTTTTTTCAACTTCTTTAAATGTTCAAACATATTGGTAGAGAATAACACAATATCGTCGACGTACATGAGAGTAGTTTCCTTTAGCTCATCCGGTATTACATCGTCCAAATAACTGATTAAAGCTGCGCCACTATTCTTTAATCCAAAGGCCATCCTCTGAAAACTATACGTATTGCCTTCAAATGAAAAACTGACAAATTTTTGCGATTCTGGGTGTAGTCCAATTTGCCAGTACGACGCAGTAAAATCCAGTCCCGTGAATATCCGAGCTCCTTTTACCTTCCACATCATTTCATCTAATTTCGGCGGTTTTTCATGACGAGCGATGGTCTTGCTATTGAGTTTCCTAGCATCCACACAAAATCTGATCTTATTGTCTTTCTTACGAACTATCACTATTGGGCTTACATACGGTGTCATCGATTTTTTTATTATACCATCCTCAAGCATCGTGTTTATTTGTTTACGTACTTCGCTTTTATATACATGGGGGATTGGATATTGTTTCAGATTAAAAGGTTCCTCATCCATCAATTCAATTTTAAATTGATATCCCTTTACCGGCTCCCTTGAACTTCCAAAAATATCTTTATATTCATTGACTAACATTTCAATTGCTTCACTAGCATCTATTCCGTTTTCGTCGACTGCGCCCTCTGCTGCCGCGTGGATCTGGTCCCTGGTCTCTTCAATTTGTTCCGCAATATCGCAAATACACATATCTTCGCCCTCCTGGTCTTTGATCCCTAAACAATGTTGTCGCCCTTTGTCACCTCGTAACAATATACTCCTGTTACCTATGTCGACCTTGGCGTCATACATTTTTAGGCCATCAATCCCCAAAATAATCGGACGAATCAAATTCTTCACTACAATTGCCGGAAACTGAATTGTCATCCCTTGGACTTCCACTTCCACCCAAATTTGCCGACTTCTCGTTTCGATGCGCCTTCCATTAGCTGTCCGAATATCCAAACTCCTAGTGGGTAGCTCCTCAATTTTATTTCCCTTTTTCTGTAACTGCTCATATAATTTTTCCGACACTGCACAAACATTAGCACCTGTGTCAATTAAAATGTCTACAGGTATATTCCGAAATATCCCCTTCAAAATTAAACACGTGCTATTCTCCGCCCGTTCGTCCGTATCTTCCCTTAATAAATCTTCCGCCGATACTTCAATGCTATTCAACTCCTTAAGAACCATCACGCCCTCACTATCATCGTTCGAAGTATCCCGCCCATTTACTTCGAACACTGGGAGTTTTCCTGTTCAATCGCATTAATTTCCACATGTTCCCGTTTATTGTCCTCTTTGAACCTCCGCGGATACCCGTTTCCTGTCTTTTTATTTTCCATTTTAGTACTATTTCCCTTGTCATCCTTTCTTTCTGAGCTATAATTTCCTTGGCGGTTGTAATTATTCATTGTTTTTCCCGTTCCATTGTTATTCTCGTTCCTGCTTTCATTATATTGATACCCGTTACTACGATCATACTCACTATTCAATGTCTGGTCGAATCGACTTAAACGTTCGACCAGATCCTCAGAATCAATAGGCATGGAGTTCCACAATAAATTTTGGATATTTACAGGCAACTGACGAATAATAATTCTAATTAATTCATTGCTATCCATTCTGTCTTCGCATGCCTTGAATGCTGCTATTTTACGTGTTGCGAAGTCACACATATTCTCGGCTCCACCCTTCTTATACCCTTCACTCATTAATTTGTATTTTAGATCAAACTTGTGGCTTTCGTTCCAATATCTTTTTAAGAATTTATCCTTCCATTCCTTATAATTAGTCGGTTCCGGTACTAAAGAGGTCAACTAATGATGTGCCTTGGACGACATGGCTTGTTCTACTATATGCAATTTTAATCTTTCGGGGATATTATTTATCATAAAATAATTCTCTAATTTTGAAATAAACGACCACGGTTGTTCTTTCACATCACCATGAAATTTTAGGTGGCTTGGTATTACAAGCGCCGATGCATTCATTGCTATATTTCCCTGCGAACGCCTCATGAATTCGTGTTCTAACTGTTCGATCTTGTCCTTAATGTCCGACATATATTTCCCAGATTCAGATTCTTGCACCATTTTAATGTTTCTAAGTCCCTCCTGTATTCGTTTTTCTAATTTACTATCCAAATTAACTAATTTAGATTCTATGTTTTCAATTCTTTCGCCATGTTGAAGCGACATTGCGTTTAAATTATCTACACGCGATTCGACGATTGTCAACTTTTCGCATTGTTGGTCATGTAAATGTCCCAATGTCACAATGCTCTCCTGTAAATTATTAACTTTGGAATTAATTTTGTCGCCAAATTCTTTTAATTCCCTCTGTATTTGGTCGACTTGATTATTAAAAGACTCAATTTTACAATGAATAATGTTGAATTCAGCTGATGTATCCATCCGTAATTGCACTATTTCCTCGTGTATTTCCTGACGAAAATTCTTCAATTCTAATGACATTTTCGATGTCATTCCTTCCAATTTAGCGTTATTTTTTTCTAATTTAGTATTAATATCTGAAGTAATTCCCTCTAATTTAGTATTAATATCTGAAGTAATTCCCTCTAATTTAGTATTCATATCTGAAGTAATTCCCTCTAATTTAGTATTCATATCTGAAGTAATTCCCTCTAATTTAGTATTATTATGCTCAAGTTTTGCGTTCATTTCTGCTAACATTTTAAGAATTAAATTATTAGGGTCCATATTTCCTAACGGTGCAGCCATTATTTCCTTTTCTTGAGGTTCAATCTCAATAATTTCACGCGAGATTTCTCCCTCGGGATTAGTATTAGCAGACGCCATATCATCTACATTAACATTCTCCATACGCAATTTTTTGCTCCTAGTATCCATTTTGAATTCTAATACAAATTACAATCTCTCTGTTAAATTATTTTAAAATCACACCAATGAAATGGTCTTGGCTCTTTCTTATAATTAACAATTAATTTCAAATGTCAATCCATAAATTTCAGATTCCCTTTTGATCACTTTATTATAATTTATAAGACTAATTTTATCCGTGTCACCAATTGTTATAAATTATAACAAATTATGCCCCACGTTGGCGCGCCATTTTGAGATATACAAATTTTCTCTCTACTTTAATATCTCGCAAAGATCTTAGCGTCCGGCTTGCTGGGTCAATGGGTCACGATATATATAATCCTTATTACCTTTATAATGGATTATAGAATCCGCAGACTATACAGCGCTGCTGGGAATCTGAAATTAGAATGATTCTAATTCCTAGTTCATTACTGTTTTGATTGACTAAATGAAAGATCACTTTCTTTTCTAAAGAACAAAATTTAACAAAGTTTATTGTTACCTTTTTGCAAACAATATAGTGAATTTAATACATGATTTTAATGTTAGGCCTTTGATCAAGATATCTTTGAATTTAGAATTTTATACCGCGGTTAACTTATCTATTCTTCGTTGATGTCCTTCGAAGACTTCTCAGTCGAAATATCTTGCGAGCTTGCCGTAGTCCAAAGTTCCAAGAAATCCTCTTCTGCTCCTATCCAAGATGGTGTCAAACTATCAAAATTATCAGTCCTGATTACGTCCTATGACATAGTCCTGAAACCTATAACTCGATTACCACTCCCGACGAAGTCCCAATTTATGCATCAATATTACTTTCACATGCAATATCTGCAATATTATTTGCTGTCCTTCAAATTTCACAATCTGATAACCCGACTCTGACTATTTGCACTACCTCGCTCCCTCTCACGACCCACGATCCGTTCAGACACGCGATGCCGGTCAGAATGAATTCTTCTTGCATGATTCACCCCTCGAAGCTTCCTATTAAACTCCCTTCTTTTTTTTCATAACATTTGACTGTCCTTCTCTCACCCAGCCAATCCATGCGTTCGTTATATTTTGATGTAGCTAACCTTTCGATCGTCTAAACTTCTTAATGCATATTCCACCATATTGTCTTCAAATAAATGTTAGTTTATATTCATGTGACATATCGGTATGTCACAATGAAGGGAGACACAAAGAAAATAATTTCATATAAATAATTTTAATATATTTCATTATATACCAGTAATGTATTATAATATTATATATATATATATATATATATATATATATATATATATATATATATATGAATATGTGAAATCATTATATTTTAATTGATATGAAAGTTCTTGTTTTGTTAAGTACATTCAGCATATATATTTTAGCATCATGAAGTACATTACCGTGTATCATAGGTAGCAAAAATGTAATTGGGTGATTCGAGCATCCAAACGGAAAGTAACATTAATTTTAACAATGATACATAATGTATTATTTACCATTTGGACTGTATAAATAAGTATAAACAACCTGTAACAACTATTGTACTACAGCTTCCGGGTCAATGACCCCCATCTCGATCAGGTTTTTCGTCCAGTTTCCGTGATCCATTGAGCAAATGCTGAGATGGCCCCTTGTTTTGCTTCTGGACATAAATGTAACTTCATTATTTGTGCACGTCTTCTAGAATTCAGTGGGAAATATAGTTATTCAAATTATCGTTCTCCATGTCGCGGCAGGAAGTATTATTCCTTGACGAAAGACATGAGGGATAAGAACCCAAATGGATTGCTGATTTATCCTTGAAAATAGATTCTATTACATCGGAGCGAATATTTTTGTTAACAATCCTTGCAAAAACGCTTATTTTTATGTATTAAACATTCAAGTCGTGTATGGCTTGGGATAGGGATCACAGAATTTTGAGAATGCGCATAAAATTAACTTCTCCCGTCACACACTGTTTTTGACGTGTAAATAAATAAATAAAATAAAAGACCTTTTTTATTATTATTGAGACTTTGTTCTGATGCAGTCATTTCAACGCTCCAGCTTATATGGAAGGCACGCCACTTTTTATCATGCAGACTTTATTATCTCAGTTAGGTGAGCTTTATAGAAGTGTTCAGAAGTGTGAAACAAATGCCCATTCGAATAACGGGTACTTTGCTAGTAAAAAAAATAAAATAAACAAATGTTCAAGCAATATAAAATATTTTATTCAAAATACAAAAGAAAATTTTGAAAATAAATAAGTAAATAAATTAACAATATTATGCGCTATATCAAAACCACCTGAGGAACAAAGTTATCACAAAAATATTACTAATATTCCATTTCCATGACAGTCGTCAAGAGCAGTTTCAATTACAGATTGCATTTCAATAAAACCACTGCAAAGTCTTCTGTGTTTGCACCTCTAGACATTCATATCTGAAAAAGAAAATTTATTTACTTTTTTATAATAAAATATATAAATTCACAAATAGAACTTTCAATGCATCAAAGAAAACATCGCACTAAAATGGCAAGAAACATTACATTTAAAACATTCCCCAAATTATCAGTTTCAAGTGGGAATGATTGAGGAACAAATACTATGAATTTCGTTCGAACCACAAAAGATATAACTCCACTTGTCAAAAGCTTCATTCTGGTACCTATTAAAAATCATATCCCTCTGAATCATTAGCGGCAAATATGCTCAAAAAATTATTGCTCATTTAATTCACACACGTCTAATGCGAAGTGCCAATTAATGATCATTAGACAACGGATTTTTGGGGAAGTTTCACTCATCTATACTAAAAACAGTTACTATCCGATAATGAAATGTCGGCTTCGAAGAGTGATTTGTATAGTGCCTAAAAATGTTTAAAGCTTTAGGGTCCATTTCTATTTTTTGCTCTTTATTTTATTTTCTCGTTTTTATAGTTTTCTTCCGGTTCAAATATTAAATTGTTTTGTAGTCAAAACACTTTAAAGCACGGCAACATAGGTATTCTCATACAATGAGTCTGTGTATTCACGAAACTAAGTAATGAAGCTCAGCCCTCCTCAGGACAAATGTTAGTTCTATTAGTCCTCATTGTCCTCACTGTATTATTCCAATCGAGCTAGTGATTGTGCAGATCAGATTCAAACACGGACTCAGCTTTTCATACAATTTTATAATCTTTACTACGAGTAGTTGTTTATATCATCCCCGTATGCACGGATAGAATCCGAACACGTTTTAACTCGTATATCATTAATAATTCTGAATGTCATATGCATACTTTTAATAAAACGGATCTTTGCGCCCGACATGACCGATTCGTTTAAATGTGCTGGTAATCGGAAATGGTCACAGTGCACCCAAACGACTTCTTCCGACGGCGTCCGGAAACATCAGCCGTCGGAAGAAGGTCTGTTTTGTTTGATTTTGTCGGTTACATTCACCCGAAATCGGCTGGAGAGTCAATGCCATTTATAAAACCAAGACTATTTGCAATATATGGCTTTTCAGCGTGCTATGGTCCCTAGAATTTTCAATAAGGACATTCAGTCCTGCCAACTTCGAAAACGTACATGAAGTTAGTTTTTGGCGTTGCGTTCAAACATACGCAATTCGAGAAATTTCGTTCATGTTGGTAGAAAACAAAACATGCCAACCGCAACTAAACAAATTTCATTATGGCGTGTATGTGCCAACACATGGAAAGTTGCAGCCACGGTTGACTCCACTGAAATTGACCTTTACTAAACTTAAAATGCAACGAAAAGACCCTAAGCTAATGTCGTTAGATTGGCGTTTGATTTAAGTGAAATTGGTATTATTTACGGTCTCTGGAACAATTTGTGTCCGAAAACTCGTATACATGTCGATGGTTTTATGCGTGCTTCTCGCAGTTGTTTCAAACAAGGAAGTGCCGAATTATGGGAAAATTCGGGCGATTTCGAGTGCAATATCGAGCGCTTTAGGGATGAAATAAGGCTGGCGATTTCGCTCGCAGTCGTTCGTTAACGAGCGACCGATATTTCGACCGGGAGCGGTAGCTCAGTCACTGCAGCTGATGTCACTGATCACTGCAGCTCAGTCACTGATGTCACTGCAGCGCCTCTGACCGGGAGGTCCTAGGTTCGAGTCCGAATTCAGTCGCTGTCTGGACGAGAATTCTAGCGGCCGGCTGCTCTGATCGGTAGTTTTCCGTCGTTTCTCCGATCAACACCAGGCGAATGCCGGAGCAGTATCCTACGAAACGGGCCACGGGCCGCGCGCGATCTGTCCTTCCCATTCCTTGTCCTATCCTCTCCCCTTACACACACAAACTTACACTAACATGCACTACACTACCACATATCCCGGGAGACTGGTCGGGAGCTTAGAGCTTGTCCCTGCTGGGGCGGTGCCCCGCTGGTGGGAGAGTCCTGGTTAGAGGGAAACCCCACTAGCCGACGGTAGGTCGGCGCCGGATCTCGCCATCCAGCGGGGGAAGATCACCGCCATCTCCCGAGAAAAAACATGCACTACACTAACGGGACTAATGATCATAGCAGTTGACGCGCCCGGAAACACGAAAAAATCAATCAATCAATCAATCAACCGATATTTCGGCTGCACTGTGACCGCAGCCTAACACTCGCGCGTGCTTTGCTACATACTCTTACTTCTTCCCCTCGTCACTTGGGTGGCTCCGTCCTGCCGGCGTCGTCGTCCAGGTCGCCGTGGAAGGCCGTCGCGTCGAGAGGCTCCACGTCGCGTCCCGGGGCGTCGGAGGGGGCGAGGGGGTCGGCGGCGGGGGCGGGGGCCGGGGCGGGGGGCGCGACGGGGGCGGGCTCCGCAGGCGCCTTCCGCGCGGGGCCGGCCAGGGCGTCCAGCGCCTTCAGCGCGCGCAGGCCGGGCGGCAGGGCTGCAACCGAAGTTGGAAAGAAATAAAAGAGGTCATCTCCGTCAACATATTAGCTTTATTAAGATAGCCGGCTTTGTCGTCATCGTCAGTCTACAAGATACAGAAAGATATAACAAAATTATAAATAAATACACAATAAGATAGAAAATTAAATTACAATTAATGGACACATCTAAAGTATTTAGTTACAGATAGCAGATAATTGAATAACTTATTATTCAATTATTTCCCCATCTTTGTAATAATATTTGATATTAACTATTATTACTATCCCCCATTTCCTATATATATATATATATATATATATATATATATATATATATATATATATATATATATATATATATTGTTTTTCTTTCTTTTGAATATGAGAATGAATATCTCTTCACATATATTTATAATCTGAAATTTGAACTGCTATTATCTGTATAAATTCCCCCCCCTCCCGTCGCAATACATTTTTGCAATTTTATCTGCTATATGTTTCTTATCTTTCGCAATCATATATAATAATAATAATGTCTTTCTTTATTGATTTTTTTAAGTGTAAAAAAAACAACAACTTTAATTGGAGCACAAATAATTGGGGCCTTGTGTTATCAAATTTCAAATTTGGAAAACATGTTGGCGTTCTCATCGTAAAATACATAAACTTTACACTAGTGGGTTTATGGTAATAAACAAATCGCTTTCAGAAGGGGCCTGTCCTTGACCGTCATCTCATATCAATTGGTAATGATTCAGTCTTCTTTTATTTCCATAGGGTGTTGCATAGCATGCTCCACTCTGGTTTTTGGGAACCCATCTAAAGTTCTACAAGGAGTAGTTAATGATTTTAGAGATAAAATACTGAAGGTCTCAATAACTAGAAGCATGAAAATAATGTTATACTGTTCATTAAATATCTGAACAGACTTCCTTCCCAATGAAGAGGAGAGTGTTTAGTTAAACAAAATGGAGAATTTGCTTTTGGGGGCCGCAGGTAATTGCCCCTGCCGGTTGGTGGCACCGACTGCTCGTCAGCCTGAGTGGCGCGAAGGCGTACCTTGCTTGATGGGGGCGGCGTCCGTGTCGGGGACCTTGCCGTTGTTGTGCGGCTCGTAGTGGTCCCCGTGGTGCAGGTTGATGTGGCCGTAATTGACGACCGAGTGGAAGGTGTGCGGGTTGTGGAAGGCGCGTGGCAGCGGCAGCAGGCCGGGCGCGTCGGCGGCGGGGGCGGGGGCCGGGGCGACGGCGAGGGCGGCCGGGAGGGCGGCCGGGAGGGCGGCGGTGAGCGACGGCGGGGGCGGCGGGGGCGGGGCGGCGGCAGCGAGGGCGGCGGACGCGTGGTCCCAGTGCGGGGCCGCGTGCGGCGCGTGCAGGTCGGGCGCGGCGCCGAGCGCGTGCAGGTGCACGTTGAACTCCGGGGTGGCTCCGGGGTGCGCGTGGGGCGCGCCCAGCGCCGCCACCGCCGCCGCCGCCGCCGGCCACCCCACGCGCAGCGCGTTGTCCTCGGGCGCCGCCGCCGGCTGCACCGCGTGCCCTTCCCTGCAACGCAATGCACACAGCCCGTCACCTTGAGGAAGAGATGGCTCAGAGAGTAGCGTCACGGTGGCGGCCGTGGGTGGGAGGAGGAGCGGAAGTATCGCATACCTGCGGGCATGAATAGCTAGGCGCCCGGCGTTGGGATACATTTAGACAAAGGGGACGCCAGCTTGACCGGGAAGGTCACGTGGTAGACGCGAGCCTCCCTCCTACACCTAGGACGGTCACGTGACGGCTGCACTCTGGTATAAAATCGAGCCGACGAGCTCAGACGGTGGGTTTTATTCTGGAAACCTCGCGCGATGCGCAAAACTTTACGCCCAGGCTGGAGCGTGTCGTGCCTAGTGCACGGGTGACGAGGTCACGGTAGTGGCGCGGGAGTAGCGTCAGAGGAGGCGGGGCCTCACTAGCTATGTGGGGTATCCACAGGGAAATACTTACAAGTGTGTAGGTTCGGAGCAGAAGTTGGTTATTGTACATACATGTAAATAAACTTGTACATACTTGTAAATGCCTGTGTGTTTTTCTCCATGACGCCAAGGCTTTCTGCCATTGTGTGCCGCGGAAAACTATTTTACTACAAGCAACAAAGGAGGAGTACTAGTTAGGGATGTCTGCTACAGTATGAAACCCCGTGTGGTCTGTAACACCACAACTCTTTGCTTCGTCAGGGGGACAAGTCCCCGGGGTGGGCACCTTGGCCTCTTTGGGCTTTTATCCGCACCCCCCCCCCCCGCCGACGCGTTAACGCCGACAGGCTGATGGCCGGATACAGCCGGAACGCAGTTTGCGCTCACAAACCTCCCCATATGCCGTCCTGCTAGCTCAGAGCTCCTAGCTTTCCAGGTTAGTACCGGAGTCTCGACAATGCGCCACTCACATGTGCCGGGAACAAGTTCCCTCTTTGTCCAGAGTATCGGGCCACTGCCACGACCAATCCGAGAGCCCAACTGTGGGCCACCCGGACTAAGGCCCGGGCGGCTCGGAGCCCCCATCCCGTCTCCCCATTGCTTACCGGCAGCTCAAGACCTAGGTAACGCCAATACCGGAGCAACCTGACGGGTGGTTTCTGGATTTCCCGCCGGACATTAAAGTGGGATCCAGAGTACACCCAAAAACCATTCTTCACCCAATCCCGCTCCAAGGTCCACGCGCCATATGCCCAACTGGTGAGAGACCGGTCGAACCCGGCCACTAGGAGCTTATCATCGCCTTCTCACTGCCTGCACCTTCAAGCTAACGACGTGAGCGGCGCCGCGAGATTCAGGGCCCGTATGGTCGTCTACGACACTCAATCAAGAGACCACGACAACCTAAGCCATCGTGATCCCCCCCCTGCGGGGGAATGCTACAGTACGTGTAACACTTACCTGGCATGCATCAAATATCACGGCCGTCACTTCGACAATTGTGACAATTTTTTTGTAGTGAAATATCACCAATAACGGCAAAATACTTAATACTACCATTGCCATTGGGTAGGTTCACCTCTCATTTTTCTTATGTCTCCTAAACACCAGTGAGTGATGGGTTGGCAACTAATGAGGTGCGCGGTATCAGACATGCCATTTGTGTAATTTCTTTGTATGATATTTCCCCCACTATTATGATCATTGTAAATGTGATCTTTGATATCTCAAAGGAAGACACCATCCTCCATTAAATATTTGCTACGCATGAGTTCGGTTGTAGAATAGTCATTTTTTATATTCTTCGTAAGCAAAGAACTGTTGTACTGTATTTATATTATACAATATTATTAGCGTATTTGTGAAGATTTTTTTAAATATTTTATTTATTCCAGCATTATACGAATGTCTAACACTGGAATAAATCTGACCCGATAAAAACTTATCTATTTTCTTGTGCACTGTGTATATTGCTTTTCGGTTGTGTTGAAATAAGTCACTGTGTGCGTGATGTGTGTGTGTGTGTGTGTGTGTGTGAATGTGCGCGTGTGTATGTTTAATATACACAGATGACTCACAATAAATGTTACGAATTTTCGGGCATACATAAGTTTTGAAAATGATCACTTTCGCCAATAAATATACATGCGAAATTGCATATATCGGAGTTCCATTTATTCATGTCTGATTTTTAGGCAACCCAGGACTTTCCAAGACTTGCGTCAGAACATGATCTGTGTGAAAGCAGTTATCTATATTTCAGGGAGAGAAGACATGTGTTACATTGTTGTAAGAAATTTCCCACGATTTGCTCATTAGCAAAAAGTGATCTTCGTCACCCCTACATGCCCTAGAAGATTGTAACATTTATTCCGAACCATCCTAAATATAACGTAATATTAGCATGAAAAACATATACATACAAATTATGCAACACTAAAATTACAATTCATAGAATTATTTTAATACCGGCAAGTACATATTTTAAAGTCATTTTAAGCGCCCTGCTCAGAACTGACTTCGCGGATACCAAGAAATTTCCATACTACATTCCATTCCACCTCACCGCCGAGTTTCAAAGCCATAATTTAATTTTTTTTTAAAACAGCTCCACGGCTTTCTAGGTACAACGGCTAACCCGTATAACGAGGTGACCCGCAGAGAGCCCGGCCTCCTGGAAGACTCTGGCTCTATGTTGCGTGGCCGACGCTCAGATGGGAGGTTAGGGGGCGTTGGCGGCGGGCAGCGTCATCGTCCACTCTTCATTAGAGCGCCGTTAAGGCGCTGGCTATTTACGCCCGGCTAATAAGGTCGCTCCTTAAACCCCCTCCTTCCCGCAAACTTCCACCCAGCGCCGATTCTGCTAAAGGAGAACGCCTCCTTACGTTCCGAAGGCTCGTTTACATCGAACGGGCATACCCGAAGTATAGAAAAATGTACAAAAGTGGTAGGGAGCAGGCATACCGTTAGGTAAAAAAAAAGACTGTGTGACGACAATGGAGTGACGACAAGAAAGTGACGACAATGGAAGGAAATTGTGACGAGAAAGACGAAACAGTGACAAGAGACGAAACAGTGACGAGAAAGAGACGAAACAGTGACGAGAAAGAGACGAAACAGTGACGAGAAAAAGACGAAACAGTGACGAGAAAGAGATGAAACAGTGACGAGAAAGAGACGAAACAGAGACGAAACAGTGACGAGGAAGAGACGAAACAGTGACGAGAAAGAGACGAAACAGTGACGAGAATAGTGAAGGAAAATAAGACGAAACAGTACGAAGACAAAGCGAGGACGTTACGAAGGAGGAGACAAGTGAAGCGCAAAGAGAAGCAGAAGACGGGAAGCAAAATAAAACGCAGAAACACCAGCCCCTCTTCTGCCGAATCCTCCGAGCACTGACCGAGCCGAGGGCGGTCCAAAGCGCTATTTCACCAGCGCCACCCTACACCGGTCGCCGAACACGAGGAAAGCTCTCGCGCGCGCGCTCCCTCCCGGCACAAAGGAACGCGACCTGCGGGGACGAGCCACGCCCCCGCTCTAGCTTCTCCAACAAAAACGCGCGCACGCGAGAGAGCGCGCGATCGGGTGGCCTAAGGAACGCACCCTCGCCCGCCGGAAAAACGGGCTGGCTCCTCGGGGGAAGGGTGCCGCGTTGCACGAAAATGGAACGAAAGACAGGAAAACGAAAGCTGTCGGTCTCATGTTGTAGATCGGTGATTTGTAGCAGGAGTTACCGGCTGAGTTGGTTCAGGGCAACGACTGCCACTGCAGTGCCTCTGACCGGGAGGTGCTACGGTCCGAGTCCCGACGGTGGATGGATTTCCGATACTTGAGAGATAGGTCGAAATCAGCCGCCGTCTGCAGGAGAATTCTAGCGGCCGGCTGCTCTGATCGGAAGTTTTCCGTGTTTTCTCCGATCAACACCAGGCGAATACCGGCACAGTACTCTAACAAACGAAAGCTTAGAGCTTGTCCCGACTGGGGTGGTGCCCCGTTGGTGGGAGATACAACTCGATTGGGGAAATTTCCATGATCCGACGTGTAAGTCTCGTCATCCAGCGGAGGAGGAAGCCCGACTCCTCTAATGATAGAAAAAATACTACACATGCGTGACTAATGACCATAGAAGATGACACGCCCGGAGACCCAAAATTTTCAATCAGAACGAATTCCGCAATCTCTAACCTAACTCGGGTATGTGTAAATGTAAGAATAAGAATGATGAAATAAAGTTTTCAAGACCGAGCAAGTATGATATAACAAGTGTTCTGGTTAATTTTAAAGATGATATGTAGCGATGCGAGAAAGAGTTGTAGGTTGGTTGTGATTAGGGACGTGTCAACTACTATGGTCATTAATCCCGCAAGTGTAGTGCGTGTTCTTCTGGACGAGGCGGTGATTTTCCCCCGCTGGAGGCTACTTCCGATACAGACCTACCGTGGGCTAGCGGGGTTTTCCCAAACCAGGTATCTCCTACCAGCGGGGCATCGCCCAGTCAGAACAAGTTCTAAGCTCCCGACCGGGGTCCCGGCATGGATGGGAGTGTAGTGCATGTGTAAGGGGAGAGGATAGGACAAGGAAGAGAAAGGAAATCGAACGCGGTCCGTGGCCTGTTTGTAAGAGTACTACCCCGGCACTCGCCTAGTGTTGAACAGAGAAACCACGGATAACTACCGATCAGAGCAGCCGGCCGCTAGAATTCTCCTCCAGACAGCTACTAAATTCCACTTAGCTGACAAAGCTAGTGTCGAAAATCCTACCACCGTCGGGACTCGAACCTAGGACCTCCCGATCAGAGTGCCATCAGTTGATGCGCTGAGCCACCTCCCCCGATACGAGACAGACTTGTGTCACCCTACAGTTGAAGGGGGTATTGCGGTCGCCGCAGCACGAGGATTTTACGCGCTTACCTGCGGCACCAAAGAACGGGTCCCGGAAGACCCTTCCGCGCCACTTCCTCCAATACGAACGCGCGAACAGAAAAGAGCGCGATCGGGTTGGCGAAAGAAACGCGCCTGCGAGCCAGTGCTCGCCCGAGTACGATTCTAAATTGCAGACTAATTTTAGTTCTCGTTCCTGCCATCGCAGTGCCAAGAGCCCTCCACCAGATCACTTCTCTTGGTTCACAGCGTGATTCACAAATTAAGGCCAGGTGAAACTTCGCTACGCATTCCGATGTTGAGATTGATTGACGATTCCTGGCTCGTCAACTATTAAAGTCATTAGTTCCGAAGGTGTAGTGCGTGGTTTTTTTCGCGTGAGGTAGCGGTTAGCGTCCCCCGCTGGATGGTGAGATCTGACGACGACCAATCGTCGGATAGCGGGTTTTCCCCAACCAGGTATCTCCCACCAGTGGGGCATCGCCTCAACCGGGACATATCTAACTCCCGACCGGTCTCCCGGCATGTGTGGTAGTGTAGGACATGTTAGTGTAAGTGTGTGGAAGGGGAGATGATATGACAAGGAAGAGGAAGGAAAGATCGCGTGCGGACCGTGGCCCGTTTGTTAGAACATTGCTCCAACATTCGCCTGGGATTCATTGGAGAAACCAGGGAAAACTGCAGATCAGAGCAGCCGAATCGAACGTAGAGGACAAAATTCGGCTGCATTTTAGAATTATGCCTCGCCCGACGGAAAAGGGGCACAGGAGACGTGCTACATTACAAGGAAATAATTATGATTTGAGAAAACAAAAAAATATCGAGATAATGCTATCGACCGGTGATTCCTAGAGGGAGTTTTGAAATAGAAACTTTTAAGGGTTTTCCCGCGAGATGAAGGAATTAAATATATAATCAACCAAGGTTTGCTCGAAACACGTTGGGATCCCTTGCCAGACTCTTAGCGAAACCCCAAACCACTTCAATGAAAATCCAATATTAATCCAATTTGCCGTTGAAAATTCCCTAATTCTTTTTCCCCCCGCGAGTGTCAATCGTGGACATATTTTAATCGAAGAACCAAAGCACATTGTCCTCTATATGAACATGTTTGTTCATGGGAATAACATTTACATTTTTTATGCACCTTATAGTCATCTTAAGAACTGTTTTTAAATTGTACATTTTAACAATTTATATTGCATAACTTTTAATACATGTAACATCTATTATTAAAATCATTATTTATTAATATAATTAAAATACATGTATTAATTTTTATTAAATTATCAACTATAAATTGTTAAAATGTACAATTAAAAAACATGTCTGAAGATGGCTCTAAAGTGTAGCCGAAACGTCATAAAAATACTATTTGTAACAATAGACGCAATAATAAATTAGTTTTGTATGTCAAAAATGGAACTGATTGTGTTAACAACACTTGTGGAATGCGAGTTCTAAAGGATAAAATAAAATAAAAAGAAAACTACTTCTTCTTCTTCTTCTTCTTCTTCTTCTTCTGTCACACTACGGCCCTTTACGTTTAGCCTTGGCGTCTCGAACGATCAATGCCCATTCACTTCTCTCTTTTGCCTTTCTTCTCCACCCCCTCACTCCCATCACTCTCAGATCCATCTCCACATCATCCAGCCATCTTAAACGGGGTCTTCCTTTCTTTCTTCTTCCTTCGGGTTCTTTACAGAAAATATTTTTTTTTACGCAAGTAGTTTTCTTTTTTTGTAAATTATATGAAGAACAAGAAAAGAAAACTACTTAACGCCTCCCTAACCCCGCCGTTATCGGCTCCTTCTCCCAAATCGCATGCCTAATGCTCTGATCTCCCGGCAAGCGGCAGGAAGTTCACTTCGTCCCGCGCACCCCAAGTAGGCCTTGCTCGAGAAACGCCGGGATTCCTGAGGTGGAAGTTGTCGGCGCGAAGACGTGTCCGGCATCTCCGGGTGCGTTCTGAAAGTTGCTCGCGGCCCCGACGCCGCTTCGCAGAAGCCTTGCCCTTTTCAAGCGGGAACCGATCCTCCGGAATCTAATCTCTTCGGGAACAGGCCATCCTCTCCGGGAGAGACGTGGTGCGTAGAAAGATTGCTATAAGAAGGAGCCGCTTTGTCAGCTACTACTTGACCACTGCATGTTAAACCCATGCGCTCATTCTGTCAGTGCATTCATTTACAGTTAGCTCATTTGCTAATGGCTTCATCACTACCTCTTCCATCACTTGGCGTGTGTGAAAGTGTATACCTATTGCGTCTTTGTAAATTTTCACTTGTTTTAAGGCCACTTTTTTATTTTGCATGTTCATAAAAACTTAGATTGTAATTTAAAAAATAAGAATATTGTAAAAAAACACGCCACAGATAGAAAGTACTAAGTAGTAGTAAACAGATAATAAATTAGAAACTCAGTATTGCTAACCATCACAACTTGTTATCGATGGTTAGTATTAATCGATGTAATTCCAAGAAACAACATTGTACATTATCTCTGTAAAACAAGTTGGGAATAAATATTATTATTATTTTTATTTTCTCACCTTATTGGCACATTTGAATGAATTCTACAGATATACGAAACCAAAGCACAGTACCTCTACTTTTTTAAATGAATTTATAATACATTGTTTCCCATGAATTTCCGCACTATCCTTGTTGGAATAACAACTGTCTTCTGCCTGGGTTTGTACAGGTCTTCCTTGAAACCCAGTTGCTTAAGGCCCCAAATCAGACTCCTAGGGATGACTCCAATGTTTGAAACAATTATCGGGATAATGTTGACTCTTATTATTATTATTATTATTATTATTATTATTATTATTATTATTATTATTATTATTATTATTATTATTATTGTTATTATATTATTCACTTGTTTCCCCACATGTCAAAGTGATCCCTTCTTAGAGTAACTCCTCTATAGTATCACGTGATGACACCCAGTTGTTGAAGGTGATTTTCCCATGCCACTTGTTCCTGCTGAAGTGACTCAGGGGATCAACTGATGTCACTGCAGTAAATGTGAACAAGAGGATCTAGGGTTCAAGTCCCGACGGTGGCAGGAGGATTTACTACACTTGTCAGATGTGAAAGAAAACCCACCATTTATTTCTCCAAAAACTGTCACAAAAGTAGTGTTTTCCGTGATTTTTTTTTTGGTCAACACCAGGGGAATGCCGTTGCCGTACCCAAACAAAATATCCCACGGACCGCGCGCGATCATTTCTTGCTACTCCTTTTTCTATCCTCACTCCGTACTTTCACACAGACCTACATGCACCGTACTACCACACATGTCAGGAGCTGAGAGCTTGGGCGGTCCCTCATAAGTGGGAAATACCTGGATGTGAAAAAACCTGCAAGCCAATATTTGTCGCCGTCCAGCGGGGAAAAATCTCCGACACCTCGCGTGATAAAACATGTACTATACTTACGAGACAAATAAACACGACTCTTGACGCGTCCGGTTCATTGATTGACACCAATAAATCAACCAGCGTCAGTTGTCATTTTTTGTGGAACGCAAATGAGATGAAAGAAGTCAATAAAATACCAATATTTCTCTTCAAACCGTCAGATCCATTACATTCATAAGTGGAATCAATTACATACTTTCAGATTCCGAATTGAATTCATGCTCTTAGCACGATACGACAACACTACATGACTCTACAGTAAAGAGGAGTGTATCAAATATTTCCGATTCCGAATGAACTTCATGGTCTTAACACGATACGACACTACATGACGGAATTGAAAGAGGAGTATATCAACTATTTACGATTCCCAATTAACTTCATGGTCTTAGCACGATACGACAACACTACATGACTCTACAGTAAAGAGGAGTGTATCAAATATTTCCGATTCCGAATGAACTTCATGGTCTTAACACGATACGACACTACATGACGGAATTGAAAGAGGAGTATATCAACTATTTACGATTCCCAATTAACTTCATGGTCTCATTAACACGATCCGACGAGACAAGTTGATGGTACTGAATGGGGAATAACGTGGAGAAGAAAAGCCGACAAATTGATTGATTGTCTCCGGGCACGTCAAGTTTTACGGTCATTATTCCCGTTATTGTAATGAATGTTTCTCACATTCTGGGAAATGGATGAATTCCTATCGCACTGGATGGTGAGATCCATCACCACCTGCACGCCGGTTTGCGGAAGACCACGGATGAAAAGTCACTTGAGAGTCTAAACCGATAGCGGTAGCTCAGTGCATCAACTGATGTCACTGCAGCGCCTCTGACCGGGAGGTCCTAGGTTCGAGTGCTGACGGCGGCAGGATTTTCGACACTAGCTTTTCAGCTGTCTGGAGGAGAATTCTAGAGGCCGGCTGCTCTGATCGGTAGTTTTCCGTGGTTTCTCCGATCAACACCAGGCGAATGCCGGAGCAGTACCATACCAAACGGACCACGGACCGCGCGCGATCTGTCCTTTCTCTTCCTTGTCCTTCCTCTTTCTTGTCCTATCCTTTCCCCTTACACACACACTTACACTAACATGCACTACACTACCATATATTCCGGGAGACCGGTCGGGAGCTTAGAGCCTGTCCCGGCTGGGGCGGTGTCCCGCTGGTGGGAGAGTCCTGGTTAGGGGGAAACCCCACTAGCCGACGGTAGGTCGGGGCCGGATCTCGCCATCCAGCGGGGGAAGATCACCGCCATCTCCCGAGAAAAAAACATGCACTACACTAACGGGACTAATGACCAAAGCAGTTGACGCGCTCGGAAACACGAAAAAATCAATCAATTGAGACTCTAAGGTGAACTACACTTCATTATTACTTCATTGATGATTTTCTTACATTGTAAATAAAATGGCTCAATGAATCAAAGTACAGTTAAATGTTTACCACTTTTATATTATTTTCTGACAAATCAACACAATTCGAAGTTCGGTCTACAGAAAAAATAACACCTCCCTCAACGAACTGGAATTCCGGTGAAGGCATTCGGTACCAAGAGAATAAAAAAAAAGTATTCGGGAAGGAAAACATTTCGGTAAAAAAGGAAGAAACGTTGCGATAGCGTGATGACAAGTACAAACCAATTTGCCGGCAACTCGGAAGATCGAAAACAATTTGTAGCTACGCTAGCTGGCAGCGACTGCGGGCGTCAGCGGTGCCATGTCTAGAACTAGCACGAGGCGCGTCGAACTTCACAGGAAAGATAATAAACTCCGCCGGGGCCTATCTGCAAACATGGTTGCAGGCGAAAACTTATAATGTTCCCTTTTTCCTCGCGAAGTTCCCGGCTCACAGCCCATGTTCCCCACCTATCGAGTGTCCCCACGTTGAAAGTGGAGAAGTCTGCTTTCGTGACAAGGTACGGAAGAGTGATGGGAAAAGTCCTAATATAGTGCTCTTAACTTCGATGAGTTTTCTAGGTATTTTTATCCTTGGATGTTCCATTTATTACCGTAGGAAAACAGTTTCCGTTTTTTTAAAATTTTTTGGTAACAACATTTTTATCGCACAGAACTATAGTGAAAGCAATAAAAAGAAACATTTCGTTTAACCAGAAACGAACTTTAATTTGCTACGTTGCAACTACTACCAATTTTTATCAGTGGTAAATAAATTGCAAAAAATAAAAGTAAAAGATAAACGGAAGGAAGATAAGAAAATTACTAATTTTGCCCTCGAGAGGTTAGCACTAATATTCAGTAATTTTTTTTATAAAAATATAACAGACGAATCATGCTCTCACAATGCATTACCGTAGCCAAACACATTTTATTTCATTCAATGATGTTTAATAAAAAGTTTGAACAGCAATGCAGAAGTTTGCTTTCGTGGCAGGATACGGAAGAGTAATGGGAAAAGTCCCAATATAATGTTCTGACTCCGATAAGTTTTTTGATATTTTTATCCTTGCATGTTCCATTTAATACCATTTCCATTTATTGGAAAACATTGTTTTATATTTATTTTATTTTTAGTGAGAATTTTCTATCGATCAGAACTAGCTATAATGAAAGTAATAGAAAGAAACATTTCAACGCGTAATTTACTTTGCTAGTAACAATATATTATCAATACTGAATAAACAAACAAAAAATGAAAGTAAAAAATAAATAGAAGGAAGAAAAGTAAATTGCTAATTTTGCAACACGACCATCCTAACAAGACGTCGGAACATTTATTTAGTTAAAATGTTTATGAAAAATATAACACACGAATGTCGCTCTGTTTATTACAGCAGACATATCCATGTTCTTTCAAAGGTGTTTAATAAAAACTTTCTTCTAGATATGTTTTAAGCAAAAAGATGAGAAGTCAGATTTCGGTATGGTGAGCTGACGCATGGAAGGGAAATGGCAAAAGTCCATATACACTGGCCCGACTTCCATGAGGTTTTTAAAAGCATTTTTTACTAGAACTTATTCCTAGCGTATTGCTGAAAAAAATCGTTTTGAAATTTTACAGTCATCTCGAATGTTCTCAAATTAATTTAAAATTGCAACCCTACTAAATTATCCAAGTGATTGACAGATACTGAACTATAAAATAGAGAGGCTTCATTATCCAAAACAGAAACTCCAATTTCTAATAGCACAGCAGAGTTTTCAAAGCTAATTGGAGAATAACTGAATCCTCCAATGCGGGAGTTCGCGATTGTTGAAAGTCACCTAGCGCATTATTACTGTTCGAGGTCATTGTATCATTCTAATGTGTTAGTTGCAGTCATTAATTGGCATTGTTCGTTTCTTTGGTGGATTTGGGATTTGTGATAATGCAATTAGTATGTAACACTTATATAGATGTATTTAACAATAGTACATTATGAAACGATGATGAAATGATGGGTATTAAAAACGAGTGTGATATTACGATACGAGCGAGGAACGAGCGAATATCGTAAATTTTACCCGAGTGTATAAATACCCATTACGGCGAGTTTCATACGGTACTTTTTCTACAACTTATGGTAACTTTTATAAGTTAAACTTTCACATTGAATTGTGCCGTGGCAGTTGACATGCAAGATTCAGCCAAGGCCCCCTAGCGAACAGCTCCATATCCTACCCACTGTAGGTGGCTTTGTTTTACCAGAACGCTGCCGAGGGAGTACAAAAGTTGCGGTAATAATTCCGACGTCACCATTTTCGCTTTCTCTCTTATTTCTGGAGGTATCAACTCCAGCTTTGATTCACTAGACATTTTAAACTAAAAAATTGGCCGGTTTTAAAGGACAACCATACGGCAACAACATGTAACACAAAATGACTTGAATCCAGATCTTAACGTCACTCAAATGTTCTCTCCAATAACTACCACTGCGTTAGTCAAAAAGGATCAACGTGAAATTACTCTTCAATTTATATTAAATAATATTTCACGTAATGAAAAATTATTACTAATAAAAAATTAAAACTGAGAAGCATGGTACAATATTAAATGCATTTTTAATGTACACAATCGAACGAAACATTCACTATAACGATTCTGAATGATTAAGTGTCAATACTAGGCTTGTAAGCTTCTTTGTGATTGGTCAAGAATCTATTTCATAATGAAATCTGTATCGAAATTAGTATCATAATGCAATGGGCTGCAGCCATCAAATGGCAGAATTACACAATATAAGTAGAAAAAATAATATAAAATCTATGTTCCACAATTCTTTAATAGTCTTCTTGGCGAGTTTCAGCTGAATTAATATTAATCATAACAATCTACCCCTTTGTCATTGTCTCATGTAGCCTGGGCTGAGCTGGACACAATCACATATCGTCGGAGGAATGAATGGCAATCGTTCCCCAACCCCAGCTGTCAAATCCTTAGAAATTTTAAAGAGATTGTAATTTAAACTAATATTTGCTTGGCCGCACTATTGTTTTGACTGATGTTTCTGATTGAAATTAAGAAGTAGGCTTCAGTTCACCATCGTAAAAGCAAAGTAGTATTTTTTTTTAAATACGCAAAAACAGCTTTTAAATAAGCGCGACTGTAGATTGTTCATAAGTGTTTGTTGCGTTTTTTCATAAGTGTATGTTGATTAGGGGAGGTTAATGAAAAGTACCGAAGACAAATAGATATGAATGAGCGTGAACATTCACCAACCGATAAAGTTGGTTGGTGATTCCAGGCGCGTCAACTGCTTAGGTCATTAGTTCCGTAAGTGCAGTGCATGTTTTTTTCTCGGGAGATGGCGGTGATCTTCCCCCGCTGGACGGCGAGATCCGGCGCCGACCTACCGTCGGCTAGTGGGGTTTCCCCCTAACCAGGACTCTCCCACCAGCGGGGCACCGCCCCAACCGGGACAAGCTCTAAGCTCCCGACCGGCCTCCCGGAATATGTGGTAGTGTAGTGCATGTTAGTGTATGTGTGTAAGGGGAGAGGATAGGACAAGGAAGAGGCGCGTCCGTAGCCCGTTTGTTAGGGTACTGCTCCGGCATTTGCCTACTGTTGATCGGAGACACCACGGAAAACCGGCCGCTAGAATTCTCCTCCAGAGAGCGACTGAATTCGACCTAGCTGAAAAGCTACTGTCGAAAATCCTGCCGGCGTCACCAACCAATAAAGAAACTAAATGTTTCAATAGATAAAGTTCCACAAAAAAGAGAACCCACACTTTCGCATACTCCCCAACTCACCAGTCCTGAAATAAATGCTACGACATTGTCTCATACTTCATGGTTACAAACTGCCACTTCGAAGTGGGATATATGGTATTACCGCCGTGACACTGAATAAAGAACTGTTCGTTTTAAATGGTAATGAAAGACGACATTTTGGGAAGGGACGCGTGTGGCATAAAAACCACGAGTAACGTTCTTTTTTAAACACCTGCTTTGCATTATGACGTAAACTTTACGAGGTGCCGCCGCTTTTTTTTAATACTTCCCTCTAGTAGCTTTCCCGTTCTAACGCTGGAGACTGTCATCCAGAGTTCCTCGGAGCAGAAATGAGTTAACTCGTGGAGAAACTCACAAACTCGCATGTGATGTGAATACAAGAAATTCAACGAATACTGTTGGTTCTAATTAGCAGGTAGGAATGCACACCGTACAAGATCATTTAACAGCACATTATGGAACGATGATGTAATGATTGGTATTAATACAAGAGAGTGATATTAGGATACGAGTGAGAATCGCCAACTTCACACGAGTGTACTCATTACATCGAGTTTCATACGGTACTTTTTCTACGACTTATGGCAACACCCGGTGAATGCCGGAGCAGTACCTTCCAAACGGGCCACGGACCGCGCGCGATCTGTCCTTCCCATTCCTTGTCCTATCCTATCCCCTTACACCAACATGCACTACACTACCACATATTCCGGGAGGCCGGTCGGGAGCTTAGAGCTTGTCCCGGCCGGGGCGGTGCCCCGCTGGTGGGATAGTCCTGGTCAGGGGGAAACCCCACTAGCCGACGGTAGGTCGGCGCCGGATCTCGCCATCCAGCGGGGGAATATCACTGCCATCTCCCGAGAAAAAAACATGCACTACACTAACGGGACTAATGACCGAAGCAGTTGACGCGCCCAGAAACACGAAAAAATCAATCAATCAAACTTATGGCAACTTTTATAAGTTAAACCTTTACATTAAATCCTTTCGTGGGAGTTGTCATACAGGACTCAGCCAAGGCCACCTAGTAGACAGCTCCCTACCCACCCTGCCGCTGGGGTTTTTTTACCACTGCGCTAGTCAAATAGGTTTAAAATGAAATGATCCAATTAAATTAAAAAATATTCTACAAAAACAATTACTACTAATAAAATAAATTAAAACTGACAAGCATAATATAAAACTAAACGCAACTTTAATGTACACAATCGAACGAAACATTTACTAGAACGTTTTTCAATGTCTAATTAAGTGTCAATACATGGCTTGTTAAGTTCTGTGATTGGTCAAGAACATGTATTATAATGAAATCTGTATCGTATTGAGTGCCATTCTGCAACGGGTTGAAGCAAAGAAATGACATAATTATGCAATGGGATTAGAAAAAATTATCTACAGATCCACAAACGGGCCCTTTTGTTATCCATGATAATGGCATTTCTGCTTACACACAAATTGATTGATGTTTCCCGGCGCGACAACTGTTATGGCCATTAGGCCCGTAATTAAGGTGCATGATATCCCAAGAAGGTGGCGGTGGTCTTCCCCCGCTGGATGGCGAGATCCGGCGACGACCTTGACGGGTTTTCGTAACCAGGTATCTGCAAGGAACTGCCCCCAGCCGGAACAAGATACAAACTCCCGGCTGGTTTCCGGTATGTTTAGTAGTGTAGTGCATATAAGTGTAACTATGTGTAAGTAATGGGTGAGCATAGGACAAGGAAGAAGAAGGAAAGATCGCGGGCGGTCATAGTCCGTTTATTAGGGAACTACTTCGGCATTCGCCTATTCAACAGAGATAACATGGGAAACTACCAATCAGAGAAGCCGACTGTTAGAATTCTCCTCTAGACAGTGGTTGAATTGGACCTACCTTGCTACATATCTAGTGTAGGCAATCCTCATCGTTGAGACTAGACCAGTACACGCAAAGTTAACTCCCGGTCAATGACTTTTTGACATAAATAAGCAATCCAGCCCCCAAAAAATAAATAAACCTTAGGGCTCCAACGTGCCAAGTGGATCGCCGATATGCGACAATAAACGACACCTCGCGGGAGATCCTTTATGGAGCAGAGCGGCTCGCGGATTGATTGATACCGAGCGGAGGTAAAAACGGAGCGAGCGATGCGTCCCGTGGGGGCAACTCCAATTGTACGCGGAGGAGTCTTTTTTTTTTTTTTTTTTTTTGCGGAGGGGGTTGGCATTTCTGACAGCCGCCACGCTCGCAGATTTTTTTTCGGGGAATGATACTTCACTCACGGCGGCAAAGCCTGGACTGTCCCTCATCGTCCCGGAGCGTCAAATGGCAGACGACTCGATGGATGAGGCGGGCGGAAAGCGGCTACGGGAATAACAGCCCCAGATAAACCTGCGTCAAGCGAGAACGGGAGAGTCGCTTGATCGATTGGAGAGAGACAATCCTCGCGGAGTATAAAGGTGACACGCTTCGAAAAGTTCCTCCATTCAATCAACATTTCAGGCTGCTTACTGCGCAGGAAACTTAAATGAGTATTGTAACGGGATAAACCAATTTTCGATTGCACCAATATTCGAAATTTCGATTTTTAATAATGCGATTGAAGTAAATCAGAGGCGCACTCAGGATTTTTCTCTTTCTTCGGGGGTGGGGTGGAGGTACAGGTATAGATGTCCAACCGAAATGATATACTAATACAAACAAGGTTTCATTCAGAATGAATTAAAATTTATTTTAATTAGTCAACTTACAGTTAATACTTATATAACGTAAACAATTGATATATTTAATGACTTCGTTATAACAAACTAGTAGTAAAACCTATATTTTTTTTATGTATCAATGGGTTTGGGGACAGGAGTGGGGTACTGAAGCTTCATGAGCACCCCGGATTTCGGGTGCGTCTCTGCTATCAACTTATTTCAAATGTGTAGATAGAATCACTCAATGCCACGAAGTATAAAGCAGTTCTTCAGTAAATTCACGCATAGGTGTAGTTTATACTTGAATACGAAGAATAAAAGAAAGATAAAATTTCCAATTATCATAAATTCGAATAAATCAACACGACCTAATAAAATATACAATTTAAATAAAGTAGTTAGAAATCGTGTAAATAGCTTGATAACTGTCGCGATTTGATCGTTTGCAACTTAAATACAGGTGAAATTATTATTATTGTTATTATTATTATTATTATTATTATTATTATTATTATTATTATTATTATTATTATTATTATTATTATGCTGCACACGATGTTTACATTCACTAACATACTTCTATCAAGTAAATCAGAGAATGAAAAAGAGTCGGTGTTGGATTGACGAGCCAATCCTTTCCAAGTATAAATGAGGCACACTAGCAATGTTCCTTAATAAGTGAACATTTCAGCAGGCATATTTGAAAGGGAAATACAATCAGATAATCCGAAATTCACGTTCATCAATATAAGAATTTTCTATAAAAGAAAGTAGACGTTTGAGTAAAGTTAACGTTTTTTCAACTTCACGTGTAGAGTACTTAAATGGCAAGAAATGAAAACATATTCACTAAAGCGACACTTTCGCGAAGACATTCGATGAGCAAAAAGAATACGATTCGAATTTTTCCAAACTTCTAACATCTCATTTAATAAATGTACAAATAAGTCCATTTATGATGAGTTCCTACATCACACTGGGCTCCATCTTTTGTCATTTCATCAACTACTTATTGCCAAAAGAAGATAAGATATTACTTACAGGGGGAGGTATCGAGTATAGGTACGACGGTATAGGATATTACTTCTTTAAGCAAATACTTTGTTCTAGAGCCATCTTCACGCCACGATCCAATCAGATCCATCCAGATCCACGATCACAATCCATATATATCATGGCCTCTGACAGTTAGCCCACGCCGCTAGGAGATATTTTTCAACCGCCGCGGTTTTTAAAAACCGACCCATCGAATTTTGCCATTCCCTCTCTCCTTGTGAACATCAATTACGAAGAGTCCATATTTATCTTTGGATTTTTTTCCCGCAGAGCCCACTAGTCATATGTCACATTTTTATCTCACAAAACAATAACTGCTATATTATAGACGTATGGTGGAGGTAATCAGACCACAATGAATAAGGAAAGTAGTGTATTTAACACATTATTTACAAATACACGTATGTGTTATATTATCGTATAAATATTACTCTAGGGCCATTTCCGTAACAGAAAGCAGGAAAACATCGATTTTCTTCTACAACGATAAAACATATCTAAAAATCATCTGAAATGTCCAACATTTCTAATTATTAAAAAATCGTAAAAAGGCAGTCTAAAGAAAAGAGAAATACCGAAAAAATGAGGGAAAGAGAAAAGTTAATAAACAATTCAATAACATAAAAAGGTAGAAAATGAAAATAAATGTGACGAAAAGAAAAGTAAGGTAAGCTACAGCAGTAGGAAAGGGAAGAAAAACGACACTAAGGGGGACTACATCCGAAATGAACAATATCGTAATTTTTTTGCAGGAAAGAGGGGAGCGAGTAAACCATAAGGTCCAGGGGGAGCAAACACAAGTAAGTAAATGAAAAACAGGAAACCACGTAAAAACAGAGCCAGCCGGGGCCGTGTAAAGGGCAACGCACAGTAGATTACTGCAGAATGCAAAACAGCACAAAAATAAAATGCATCAACAAAAAAAATCTTTTAAAAAACGGGCGAGGGTGAGGGGAAGGGGAGAGCGAGAGTCAGGAAAGAGTGAAGGGGAAAGGGCGAAAGCGACCACGGAGGGGGTGGGGTAGAGAGAGAGAGAGAGAGAGAGAGAGAGAGAGAGAGAGAGAGAGAGAGAAAGAAAGAAAGAGAAAAACGCTACGCAGGAGGCATCACGATGCTCAACGCTACTCTTGTGTGGAAGCAGCTAGGGATCTAGCGGAGAACCGGTAGCGGTAGCTCAGTGCATCAACTGATGTCACTGCAGCGCCTCTGACCGGGAGGTCCTAGGTTCCCGCTCCCCACGGCGGCAGGATTTTCGACATTAGCTTTTCAGCTAGGTCGAATTCAGTCGCTGTCTGGAGGAGAATTCTAGCGGCCGGCTGCTCTGATCGGTAGTTTTCCGTGGTTTCTCCGATCAACACCAGGCGAATGCCGGAGCAGTACCCTAATAAACGGGCCACGGACCGCGCGCGATCTGTCCTTCCTCTTCCTTGTCCTATCCTCTCCCCAGACACCCACACTTACACTCACATGCACTACACTACCACACATTCCGGGAGACCAATCGGGAGTTTAGAACTTGTCCCGGCTGGAACAGTGCCCCGCTGGTGAAAGATACCTGGTTAGGGGAAACCCCGCTAGACGACGGTACCGGATCTCGCCATCCAGCGGAGGCAGATCACCGCCACCTCCCGAGAAAAAATATGCACTACACTTACGGGACTAATGACCTCAGTTGTTCCCGTGCCCGGAATCACTAACTAGCAACCAAGTACATTTCACCCCTGGAAAGGACCCGACCGGTCTCCCGGCATGTTTAGTAGTGTAGTGCATGTTAATGTGTGTGTAAGGGGAGAGGAAGGAAAGATCGCACGCGATGCATGGCCCGTTTGATAGGACACTGCTCCGGCGTTGTCCTGATGTCGATCGGAGAAACCATGGGAAAATACAAATCAGAGCCGCCGGCAGCTAGAATTCTCCTCCAGACAGAGGCTGAATTCAACAAAGCTGACAAGCTAGTGTCCAAAATCCTGCCGCCATCGGGACTTGAACCTAGGACCTCTCGGTCAGAGGCACTGCAGTGACATCAGTTGATGCACTGAGCTACCTCTCCCGGTAACCGCAATTTCGTGAATAAGTTACATTTGCTTAGGAATGTTTTAAATGTTGAGTTGTGTCTCTCAAGATCACTTATGCTCAATCTTGAAGAGAATGCGCACTTCCTTTGTTTTCCCTGGTTTTCCCGGTCGTTTAAGGCAAATACCATCCGATTTCTCTCGAACGAATGAAACGAGTACATCAGTAACATATCCAACAGCTTAAGTTGTTCATCTGAACTGGTTTTGATCACATTTTTTACGTCATTTTTCTTTGCTTTTGGGGCATTTATGTCATCAAAATCCGCCCCTACTTATGATACTCATCGGCTAAGAGGGTTTTTAAGTCCAGGTATCTCCCCCACAAGGACACCGCTCCCGTCGGGACAAGCTGTAAGTTCCCGTCATGTGTAATAGTGTAATGTGAAGTGTACGTTCGTACAAAGTACACAGTGTGTGCGTGTATCTGTGAAAGGGAGAGGATAAGACAACAATGAGGAAGGAAATACAGTTCTCATTCATCCGTTTGCTAGAGTACTATTCCAGCATTCGCCTGGTATTAATCGGAGAACCAGCGGAAAACTATCGATCAGATTATAATTTCTTCGTCCCCGAGGAAGACAGATATAAGATAACTTAACTTCAAAGAATCCTTCTTGGCCTCATTTATAATTGCTAAATCGATAAAATTCAAGTGCCTAGGACAATTTCAAAGACATTTTTTTCCATTTTGTGGAGCGTTGAAAAAAGCATATGCATACAAAGACCGGCAGATTTTTATACTTTATTATTTTTATATATTTAGCGTATTGTTTTCGATCTTTCAATACTTTCAGTGAATTAAAAATGAAAATTGATCATCCTCATTCACACATTATTGGTGTCTCAGAATCTCGATAAACCGAAATAAAAAATTCAAACTGTTTAAAAATCATCACCGTTTTGCTTTGTGAATAATATGGAAATGGAATGTTATGGAAGAGGGTGGGGTTTAACATACGAGCGTTCTAGCACGGGTACGCTAGAACATTGCATATTTCAAAAAATAACAAAGGAACACGAATGGTCGATCAATACCTACTGTGTTAGTTCACAGTAGGTATTCTTTCTGAATGTCGCAAACTCGTCACAATGTAAACATTTGAAAATCAACGGCAATGTTTACCTCGTGAATTATTTAAGAATTATTTGCAGATATTCATCAAAACCAACGTTAACGTTACAATTTAAATGTGACGGCCCACTATTTGGTTGACCTTTGCCTGATAGACCTAGAGAACACGAAGATGAAACTGTTGACACGGTATGATACAGCATTGCCAACACAGCATCGCCCCGTGTTATTGGATAATAGGATGTGCATTATAATCGCTGTGATTGCCCGGGATGATTTAATCATGCGTGGGAGGGGAACTTTTCAGTGGATCGTTGCTACTGTGTTTGCACAGTAATTATGCAGATTTAGGAGGCTTCGCTGTGGATATGAAGACATTGCTAGCTGAATGACAAGCCAGAAGCCTACGTTGCCGAATGTGTCGATTGAGATGAGTGTGCAACAGATTTATGGTTAGATTTGTATTCGAAATCAAGGTGTATGCTAGAGCTCTGCGAGTTGCAGGTTTGATATGAATTGAATTGAATTTGCCTTATTTTACGTGGCGAGACTCAGGCCATGAGGCCTGCTCTTCCGTCTGACCACGCAAATTCCGCTACGCTCCTTTCACCAACCATGGGAGAAAGAAGGTATTACTTGGGCGACGAAACAGGCGATTTGAGTTTAGCTCAGAGGCGTCATTTAGGCTTGAGGATCTTTTACATGCAGTAAATCTACTAACATGGGACAGCCGGCTTTACTTCCCCTCCGAAGGAAGGCGTACGAAGGATTTTTTCGCCCTTAAAAATCCACGGCTTCGATCGGGTTCGAACCCGCAAACTTGGGTATAACAGTCCGATACGCTAACCGTTACACCATCGCCGCCGTATCATCAGGATTTCCATTAATTTCATCCGGGTAATTTTGCTGTAATTCGTGCCAAACTTTTCGAAGTATGATTTTATATTCTGTTGATCTCAGATAACCATTCTTAATTATAATATTCCTTCTATCTACCGAATTCTGTTCGATTATGTCGATTTCTGGATGTGCATTAGTATATTCCTGAAAGAAGTGATGTCTGTATCCTGAAAGAGAAATTTCGTGAAACCGACTGATACGGTAAAATATTCTAATAATTCCAACATTCATATCTCGTGTCCATTTTATTCGGTTGACTTTCCTTCCTCTACGGGCAGACTTCTCCCGCCTATGAGCAGACGAACCAGCACTCGAAGTGGCACTAATGTGCTGACGTCTACGCATTCCACGTTCGGTTGTTCTTGTTGAAGTTGGGCTGTAGTTCATTGAGTGACAGAGGTTCGCGTCATCAGTAGGGCCCGGATTTTAATGACCTAAATATCAGCGAAATATGCAAGCATTTATGACCTAAAAATTATATTAATATGACTTAAAAAATAAAATATGACGCTATACAAGTTTATTTTTTAAAAATTCCAGTTGATTTTTTAGGTATAACATAAATACAAAATTCATTCAAGAACAGATTGTGAGTATGGTACATACGGTTTGCAGTCTTTGAAACTAAGCATTAAAAAATTGCTTGTGTTTGTAAAACAAATCAAGTACAGTACAGTAGGTTTTATAACCTATCAAACAAAATGTATTGCTTTACTACTGTATATTTCTTGATTCATGTTTTATAATTTCCTCTCAGTCTTCAGTTTCTAGAGTTGCATTAGATCCCAAGGTGTACTTTCAGTTTTTCCATCTTAAAAGACCAACGGTTGACGCTGAGGAAAGTTTTGTTTCTGGGAAAGCGTCTCTCGACATGACGTTACGGAAGCGTATTTGAAGTCGGCGATGTCACTGCAGTGCAACTTTGGTACATTGTCTTCAAATGTTTCGACATTTCCAGAAATT